>CAXKVY010003195.1:0-59293 GCA_964058915.1 Tetropium fuscum
CCTTATAAACACACTCTTGTGAAATAAGAAATAAAAAAGAATAAAAAAAAAACCCTAAAATAGAAGAAAAAGGTGTAAGCACCTCTCCCGAGGAAAGTGTATGTACAGGGTAAGTCTCTTAAGATTGACACCCCCCTTATCTCACTTATTCTTTGCCAATTCAACTCATTCAAAAAAGGAGTGGACGCGGTTTTTGATGAATTTTTATAATCTGAGCACGGATATTAAAAATCTCGTAAGATGTACAGGGTGGAAAATAAAACATGATTTTTTTAAATGGAACACCCCGTATATTTTTAGACCAAAATAATGTCCTTAATTTTCTGAATAAAAAAATATCTAATTGTTATATAATCACTCCACCTGTTCGTGAGATATTACTAAAAACTTATCACATTACGGGTGTCAATTATAAAACAAAAAACATATCAAGATACCTCTGGAAACAATGCCATTTATTGAGATAATAAATAAATAATATATTAACAGTAACGAGTAATGACAATAAACAACATAAGCCTAATAAAAACAAATAAAAGTCAATATTAATACAGTAACACAATAGAGTAACACAATTTTATTTATTTACACGTAACATAATTAAATATTTTCCACGTAACCACCACCATTCTGAATACACATTTGGCATCGCTTTATAAAATTGCTTCTCACCCTTTGAAATATATCACCATTTTGGTTTAATTCCTCAATTTTTACACGTATGCATTCTTTTAATTCATTCATATTATTAAAAACCCCAGTTTCGTATATATCTTGTTTTATCGTACCCCAGGGGAAAAAAATCCTTAGTTGTTAAGTCCGGACTTTTAGCGGGCCAATGTATAACACCGTGCCTTCCTATCCAAATAGGATATTTTCTGTTTAGGTATTCGGTGACGTTCCTTGCAGAGTGTGGTGGTGCTCCATCCTGCTGCCAAATAACAGATCTGTTGTCCACTAAATTAATATTATCTAAATAATTTTCAACTGGATGTTGAAGAATATCCACATAACGTTGTGCATTTAAGGGTCCATTTATAAATACAGGACCTACAATAGCATCCTTGTGGATGCCACACCACACGTTTACAGTTTGGTATCCTTGTTTTTTTATTTTTTTTTTACAATATGTGCCTTTTTTTCTGTTAAAAATTCCCGCAGTAGAAAAACTGCTTTCGTCAGTCCAAAAGACATGACTTAGAAACTCATCATTTTCCTCTATTCTATCAAGTATGTCTCTGCAGAAGGTTCACCTGTCTTGAAGGTTGTTGTCGTCTAAAGATTGAACAGGCAAAATACTATATGGCTTAAAATAATGGCGATGTAATATTTTTATCACAGTTCTTTGTGATATATCCAATTCTATCGCTGCGGCATAGGATAATTTGGATGGATTTTCAGCAAAATATAATAACGCGTTGAGTTCTGTGTCTTCTCCTGTTTTTGTTCTTCTTCGTCTTTCCCTTTTCATGTCTCTCAGAGATTCGGTATTCCTAAACTTTGCATAAATGTTTTTAAAACTATTTTTGGAAGGAGGTAGCCTTTCTCGAAATAACCTCTTCGAATGAGCCGGGCGATGCCTGTTTCCCGACTGAGTATTGGAATGTATAGGTCTCCCCTCGCCAGCGTTTGTGGGAGCCGTGTTGGGCCTAGATAGAGTTCCTCTGAGGGGCGGGGGGTAGGGCGAGTTCTTTTCCCGTCTTTTCTAAGATTTTTTCTCCAGGGCCAGGACCAGGGCTACTTTTGTTCACTATCCCCTTAACCGGTTTGCTTAGAATTGGTGTAATTAAGTTTTTGTAATGTTCAGGAGTAGATTATTTAACGCCCTACCTGAATCACACAGAGGACCTAGCAATTTTTCTTTTACTTGTTTGGGCATATTTTCCTCTTCCTGTAACAAGGAATTCAAACCCTTGCCCAGTACTGATATACCCACTGCTAATTGGGACTGAAACTGTACGTAGCAGTCTCTTGTTTTTTCAATCGCAGCAATCTCTTGTTTTAAAGCATTGGGACATTATCGGTATCACCTCTGGATTAACCTCCGGGGGTTTTAATGGAATTAAAATAAATAGGTAAAAAAATTCCGAGTGATAAATAGGTTTTCCGAGGCCGCGTAGCGCCTCGTAATCTCCTAGTCCCAAAATTAAAATATGTTTCCATCTAGTACTCACAGCGTTATGCAATCTAAACGAGTCGCTGTTTTGTTTATGGGGATCGTCGCCTAAAATATGGAGAATGACGTCTGCTAATTCGACATCGTTGTTAATAAGGAGGGCCGAGGAGCCGACCCTGTCTGCGTGCCTCTCTGCGAGTACATCTCGCGGTTGTCTAGTTGCATCTAACGGCCCCACGCTACATGGGTCATGGTTGTCGTAATTTTGATGTGAAATGTTATGCCTAGGCTTTTCTTCAAACATACCCTCCTCTTGTGCTATCCACATCTAACGAGTCCGTACCGCGCGGGTTACGGTCCTCGTTATTTTGATGTCGATCCGTACCTGACATGTCAGAAAAGCGCCTTGAGCGTCGCTTATCGCTGTCAGAGGTACCCACCTCGGGCTGCCGTGAACAGGATCGGGAACGGGAGCGAGAACGTCGTCTGCGGGTCCGCTCTTTACGGGACTTGTGTCGCCGCCGTTTTAAACTACGTTCCAATTTCGCTATTCTTTTTAATAAGTCCTGCGAGTTCTCCGAATCCGAAGTACTCTCCTCTGAATCGAGCGTTCGTTACCCCATTCTAGACGACGTACTGTTTCTAACATCGAAATGTGAGACATACAAAATTTTCAAAGGATACCCACAATTGCCGCAATGGGAGATCGGGGCAGTATTACTTTTCTTACAGCAAGCTAAAATCGTCACTATAAAGGCGCTTTCATTCAACAATTGTTCTGTCTGATAGAAAACTAATAACATTAATCTATTTTAACACAAACCCCGTCAAAGTAATACACTAAATTAAAGCATTGTGTAATAGTACGCGATCTGGCTGTAGAATTAGTGTACTCATCGAGTGTTTGCTAAAAGCCAAATTTTTACGCATATTTATGATAAGGAGAATATATATCTACCAGGCTGCCTATCAAAATGTGGCCGCAAGTATTTTTAATGAAATTATTATTAATTGACTTTTCGGAAAAAAATTCATTGACTTGTTTTTTAAATAAAATATCGTTCACTTCACGACAATATATATATATATATAGACTGAAAAATCACGGTTGCCGTTGCCCACTTGGCCGCACCTCTTCGCAGCCGGTGCACACAGGTATGATTTTGTTACATTTATACGCTCACAACGTACATTTATTATTTATATATCAAATTAAAGCTAATTTTTTTCTGTTTATTATGATATACCGTTGCCTAATTAAATTTGGACGCAAATAAGGGTTGCTGGCTGCAAAGATGGTAAATATTAAAGGTAGAGTGAAAGAGAGCTACCGCGTAACATCACCACTCAGACGAGGATAGCGATTGCCAGCTGCATGACGGTTTAAAGCCATTGCGCATGCGTCGGATGCTAGTATTCTCAACTGAACAGCTGTGACATTTTCTGACATTTTCATTCTTAAAGAAGTTAAAAACCACGCTGTTTTGGAGTTCGTAATACACAACGTTATATATCCATATACCCATTTTTACGGGTTAAATAATACAGGGCGCGTTTACCTACGTTCTCCCACAAGGGCACCTGGCTTTGCTCAGTGGTGTGGGCTGAGTTCGTTGAGAGTTCGGATAAAAAGGGCGGCACCCGCTTGTCACTACCAGCCCTTGTTAAGGAGAACAGCTCTTCCAAACGGGAGAAGAGTTAATGATGTTACCCTTGTAGGTAAACCCTTCAAGTGATTACCAAAACAATATGCGAAGTCTATGATAATATATTATGTATAGATATGGTCTAAGTATATACACATATATATACATATATATGTATTAATACAGTGATCATGTGCTATAGCTATATAGTAAATGACAAATAAGATTAGTATTAAACAAACAAAGTGGACTTGTGCACCGCCCACCCCCGCATAGCTATGCTCGGTTTACAAAACGATCTATATACATATACATAGCCCACTATACGTAACAAAATATGGAACAGTTATATAAAGTAATATGAAAAATATTAAATACTCGAAGTTAATTTTGGGGTTCCCAAGTTAACAAACGCAGCACCATTAATTACTCCACCAGAGGTCAACTCCTGGCTCACCCGGCCAATCCTAATGCATACCTGAGACAGGCACTTGCTCCCTCAACAAGGTGGTGGCAGGTACAGACGGAAGTTCCTCTTCGGAACACTAAACCGCCACTCCAAAAAAGAAAACCCTAGAACAATTGCAAAAGGGGTAGTACCCTTAATTGTGCGCCCTGTATACTCCTTACCTCGACCGAGGGTTTTCGTCCGGTATAAACGTCCTAACGACTATAGAGTCCCAATATATATCCCTATATATCTTAAGTTTGGCTAACTATACTATAGTCCCAAGCTAAAAGTCGTAAAGACTATGAGAAAATTATAACAGAAGAGGTCGGGTAACTTACAGCTTTTGGTACACATCAATCAGGAAATTTCCAACAGGTATCTGAATTCAAACACACCTCACATAACCCGACACCTCACATCACAATATCTCATACAATAGACTTAACACGCACTTAAGTAGTCTTGTAATAGGTCTTGCCAGAATTTGGCTCAATATGACGCCTTATGCCTTCCTCAGAATTGCCCAAGTGGCAATTAACAGAACCTTTCATTCTGGACGGGGGAGATATTTTCTCGATGAAAGAGAAGAGGATATCGATTAATTATCGTGAAAAACTAATCAAGTTTTGAATATCTGATACACCTATATTGGCACTTCTAAATGGTTCAAACCTTCCGTCTCCGTCTCACCTATCATTTAAGTGCAGCGTGAGGCAGATGAAACGGTCGAGTGGTCCGTAGCGTAGCGACAGTTAGTTCGGCGACGGTATCAGGTGAACGTGTCAACTAGTAAACAAGTAAAATGGCGAGATCGACTATAAACAAACCCAAACGGACGTAAATATGTGCTGGTGATTGCCGCAATGGCTCGGAAAGATGCCGAATGGACTAACTGGAAACATTATTCTTATAATGGGACTACACCAAAAGTGCCGCTACATGTGCCAACGAGGTAAACAACTATTATCTACTTCCAATACACTTAACGATATCTAATACTACCTACCCTATTACAGTGCTATAAACTACATGGACCCCATGTGTCCACAGCACCACCACAAAACCTGGACAACATTAATTATCAACATTAAGTAAAACAACTCATATACAATTCATGAGAGGCTACAAGGGGTCATCAAGAAGTAACGTCCCTCATACTAAATATGATAAATCACAAACACCCAATAAAATATAAATAACGGGTATGTTAAAAACATATAAAGGTTAGTAACCGATAGCAACTGCTGGTTTTTTTTGTTTACGGTTGAATAAAATCAGTCAATGTATTACCGGCATCAGCATTAATTGTCTGCTCCAAAGTTAAGTATACAGGTGATCTGCCCATGCATGATTTTGTGCGTCTAATACCAAATGCACATTCACGAAATTCCTGAAGTAAAGTAGAATTTTCAACCTTCAGCTTGATTAAGTTATCTAAATACATAGCAGTCCATTTGGCATAATTCGGCTGATTGAATGCAAAAAAGTAACCACACATTTCGAAGATGGAATCCAAGGAGAGCTCAAAATTACTGCATCGAATATTTCTAGAAAATCGAAGAAATATGTTAATAAGTTCAGTATATTGCAAGTAATACTGAGCTGTCTTTCCATGACCGCCCTGAAGTGTTATTTCGCGGAACTGTTTGTAACCCTCCTATTTTATGCAATGAATCAGGTAAAACAATGCTGTCGTTGAATCCACATGGAGTATTCATTAGCACGTTTAAGTCTTCGCTTAATGTTTCTCCATCATTCGTGTCAATTTCTGACAAATATTTTCAAAATGAAGAATCTGCAAAGCACTAGAAACCAAGGGATGTAGCCGCTTACATTAAAATGTTTACTGTCCAAAAAGCTGTTCATTGAACCTTCTGCTAGTGCCCTAGCTTCAATTAAAATCTCTATTAGTCCACTGGAGTCAATATACTTTCCAATTGCTTTAAAGAAAGCCATTTGAGTATGGAATGCGCCTAAGTTAACCCTCCGCGGAACGGGTGAGAACATTTTACAATAAGGCACGGGTGGTGTCTGAGAGACACATAATGTTATATTTTTATTTAGCAACAAATGATACATTATTTTTTAAACATTTATTCTAACACTTACTAAACAAAATAGTAGTGGTTATCAAATCTAAATTAGAGAATAAACTCTAAATACGGAATAATAAAAAAAACTAAAAAAATCTTCATGTTCTCAAACTCCATCTATTATTTTTCAGTCTGGCAATAGTTGGTCCAAACAAATGTTACAAATCGGATTCACATGCTTTAAACACAGCCATCTTCTGCATCGTTTGCAAAAATACTTTGTTTTACGATTTCGGCAGAAGTGGCAACGTCCATGCTGGATATTATCGGTTGCTCTTCTAATATTCACTTCAGTACCTGATAAACGTTGTGCAATTTCACGAGTTTCCCTCGTCAAGCGCATGTCTTGTGCTCTTTCATCTAAACTAGGTTTTATCAATGTCAGAGCAAGTTGCTTTAGATAGTCTCTTCTCGATATGACGTCATTTTGATTAGCCTTTAGAATAACATAACCATTTATACCAGCAATATTTATCATATTGTAAAACAACACCATAGGCCATCTTCGTGTATTTCTACTTACATTATAAGCCGCCGATTTCTGATCAACAGAATCCACGCCACCTTTGGTAATGTTATAAAATGTGATAATGTCTGGTTTGCACTTTTCTCCAGAGCTTGCATCAATATTGTCATCTCGATGTAGTGACGATACAGCTAGGACAAGTTTCCCCTTTTTTGGAATATAGGATACCAACGTAATATTTTTCTCAAAACCAAACATTGAAGAACTTACTGGCCGTTTGCAATTCAAAAATTCTGGAGGGATTTCTCTCCTGTTTTTCCGTATAGTACCGACAACAGTTATTTTGTGATCTTCTAAAAGCTTAGTAACCATTGGAATCGTAGTAAACCAATTATCAACAGTCAAATTGCGGCCTGAACCCAATATTGGATTACACATTCTTATTACTAAATCATCAGTTTTGTTTGTCATTGCAAATGGGCCATTTGGTTGCTTTCCTGCGTATATTTCTAAATTTGCCGTATAATGTGTTCTAGAATCTACTAATGCAAACACCTTAATGCCATATTTGGCAGGTTTATTCGGGATATATACACGAAACTTAGATCTTCCTCGGAAGGCATACAACATTTCATCGAGGGTAACATATTCCCCTAAGCAATAATTGTTCTTGCAATTTTCGACAAATATTCTCCACATCTCTCGAACAGGTGCTAAGTTATCAAGAGCTCTTCTTTCATTCCTTGTACTCACATTGTCAAACCGTAAACAGTTTAGTAAAAATTTCAGCCTTCTATATGCCATTGCACCATGAAATATCTCAACTCCTGTGCCGTCAGTCGCCCAAAAATCTTTGAGATATTTTCTGCCGCTTTTGAAAATTCCTGCAAGAATCAGTAGTCCAATAACGGTTTTTATCTCTGAGGCATTAGTAGGTTTTACGTCATAAGGATCTTTGTAACGGTTTGAAATAGTTGCAATATAAATATTTGTATTTTCAACTATAAGTGTGATAATGCGATCATCAAGAAAGCAATTGAAAGATTCTGTAGCAGATTTGGCATTTTTTGCTAAACCTTTTGGTCCTGGCAGATGGCTAATTAGATTGTGACTTCTGGTTCTTACATGCTTATTTGGCACATGCTTATTCCATTTCGTACTGTTATCCTTACCTATATACATAGTATAAATGTCTATTAGCACCTCTCATAACTTGAACATCAGTAGCCTCAAGTTCGTCATTAGCATCAGGTTCCTGTTCCGTGTCACTTTCATGTTCCATCGATTCACAATTATCCTCTTCATCATCAGATATATCATTTTCTTCTAGGCTCTCATCATCAGTTTTGACCTCTTCATCTAGTTTCTGCAGTCTTTCAATTTCCGCCAAATAGGGATCCATTTTTAATTTTTTTTTTTTAGTCAAAACGTCCAGCAAATAAACACAAAATGGAAAATATTGTTTACGATTAGCACGGGTGGTGTCTGACCGACACAAATCACTGATATATACTCTTTTATAGCAGCAGTTGCACTGAATCTGCGTGTGATGTTAAAACGCCTTATTTGTGGCAGCTAGACTTGCGCACAACCGTACATGAACGACGGCCGCGTTTTGCAATACA
This sequence comes from Tetropium fuscum, assembly GCA_964058915.1. Taxonomy (NCBI): domain Eukaryota; kingdom Metazoa; phylum Arthropoda; class Insecta; order Coleoptera; family Cerambycidae; genus Tetropium; species Tetropium fuscum. The sequence continues at coordinate 8,398 of CAXKVY010003195.1, forward strand.
AAAGAAATGGCGGCTTGTCTTACAGACACACACCCGTGCCGCGGAGGGTTAATGAATATATCGTCAAATTCTGGCTTTTTAGTGTGTTGAATCTGCATAGCTAATTTGGGTATTGCTAAATCGTAAGTAGCTATGATCTGTTGTTGATTACAATTGTTAGCCACTCCCTTTGCAATGTTAAGAGTTTTCTGAACAACAGCTAGCGACGTAGGAGATTCATTTATTGCTGATAAGTAAGTACTCGACTGTCTGAATTTTACTCTCAGCAATGCTAATTTTACAATTTTACAATTTGACACAAATCGATTGTTCCAATAATTGTTTGAAAAGGAAGAAACGTCATACTTGTAAGAGGTGTCTTGGCAAAGGGACGAATTTCCTTTGGAGGCGCTTACGAGCTCTTGCAAGAGGCTCCGTGGGTCGTTCATGGACATATGCACCTACAGATTCTGAATCAGAAGACCCCGGTGCACTTTTAGGATATATATACTTTTAGGATACACTTTTAGGTTTATCATTATTCCGTGGTCTTCTTCGAGCTACAGTGCTAGACTGTATTCTACAGCTAGATATGAATCTTGCAATTCTTTGGAATCTAGATTGTAGAAAGCCTAAAAAATGTTATTTCGTACAATCAAATTTACTTTTTCAAATTTACTAAAACACTTATTTTTACAGTTAAACAGTTTTTTTACAGTTACAATTTCTTGTTCGCGTATTTCCTTTATGAACTTTGCGGTTATGTTAATTTTCTACGTTTTCTTCCAAATATTCGGAGTTTTCGGAGTCCTCATCTGCAGATGATGGTATAAAGACCTAGTCGCTATCTGTATGTGTTCCAGCAAAGGGATCATCTTGATTTTCAGACTCTGAACCGGACATATTTTCGAGTTATTAGTTCCACAAAGTTCTATGATCACTAAACTTCATTTCTTTGCAGAGTTGTATCTTACCCATTACAATGTAGGCAACCAGAATTACATGGTTATATGAAAGTAAAACAAGATTTTACAGTTGCATAGTGGTATGTGTGACTTCAATCTTTATTAGTTCTAGCTCCTCGTATGTGTCACAATTAATATCACATCAATTTATGTGATATTAAAAATAATAATATTCATAATATAAATATGCACATACAGTTGCGTTATTCTCAATTATGCTAAGCATGCGTATGTGGAACTGGTGAAATTTGTATAAAAATCTATTGTTGTTTAAATTAGTTTGTGAATAGTTTCATATAAATTGTGTTTTGAAGTGTTCTGATAAACATAAAATACTGTGTTAGAAAGAAGAACATTTTGTGGGTTTTTTATTAATAAAAGGCAAAAAGTGAGGTTAATTTTGCTTTTAATTATTTTCTTTTTGTTTTTAACAGTTTTACAGATTTTACATTTACAGATTCTAGTTATAATAAAATAATGGATACTATCAGAGCATCAAATACTTTGAAAAAGTATTTAAATAATAAATACTAAATACTCTTGAGGAATTATAGTATTTGTAGTATTTGAGTATTAAATACTTTTCAAAAGATAAAAGTATTTAAATAACAAATACCAGAAGGAATAATTTAGTTCAAGAAAGTATTTAAATACTTTCGCGGTATTTAAATACTTTTATGGTATTTAAATAATATCATGGTATTTAAATACTTTCATGATATTTAAATACCATGGTATTTAAATACCTCATGTTATTTAAATACCTTCATAGTATTTAAATAATTTCGTGGTATTTGAATACTTCATGGTATTTAAATAATTTCATAGTACTTAAATACTTTTATACCTATAACATAACATATAACAATAACACGTATTAATGTTGTGCCTACCTTTATAAAAAAACAAAAGCGAAAAAAAGATATTGTTTGATATACTAGAATCATATGGAGTAGAATCGTTAATCCGAGAACCTACCCGCATCGCAAATCGGGGAGGCAATATTAATGCAACAGCTGTAGACCATATAATTACTAACATAAAAAATGAAATAAACTACAGAATTATTGATCCAGGAATCTCCGATCACACTGCACAAATAATTAATTTTTATGATCAAAATACTTCTGAATTAACAAATACAGGAAATGCGTTACCTACTAGGAATTTCTCTGACAATAACATAAACGAATTTAAACATCTGCTAAAACACCTTAAATTTCCACGAATTTACTATGGTAATGCTGATGATTATTTTGAATATTTTTGGGATCATTTCTCATGGGCCTTTGAAGCATCATTTCCAAAATTAATGCAGAAAGACAAATCAAAAAGTCGCAATAACCATAATAACTGGTATACACAACAATTAAAAATGGAATCTAATAAATTAAAAGAATTAAATTGGCTTAGAAAAACAAGCACCACCTGTGAGGAATTTAACAAAAAATACAAGACACTCAAATCTAAACATAATCAAAATATAACTAGAGCAAAGCAAAACTTCTATCTAAACAAAATAAATAATTCAGACAACAAAATTCAAACCCTATGGAATATAGTAAATAATAGACTTAATAGAACTAAAAATCATATGGAATACAAAATCAGTCATAACAACCAAATAATTTCTAATATCACAGACATTACAAACATTTTTGGTGATTACTTTGTATCAGTAACAGATGAGCAATTAAAAAAACTTTTTGGTAATAATCTCTCGAATACTTGTACCGCATCATTAAAATACATAAATGAACCAATTATATTGGAGCCTTTCACAGCAAAAGATATTGGCCTCATAATTTCCAACTTAAAAAATAAAAAGTCTACTGGCCACGATGAGGTACCTACTAGCCTATTAAAAAAATGCAAGAATGAACTATCGGATGTTAAAGCTGATATATTAAATAAATCTATTGAGCTTGGGCAATTCCCCAATCGCCTAAAAATTACAGTCGTTATCCCTATTTATAAAAAAGATGATCCCCAATCAGTCAACAACTATCGCCCTATCGCACTCCTAAGTGTTATTTCAAAAATTATGGAGAAAGCGGTTTATATTAGAATTACCAAATATTTGGAGGCACATAACCTCCTCGCACACAATCAATACGGTTTTAGGGAAGGGCGGTCTACCGAGTCTGCAACACTAGATTTTGTGCAACATATCTACGAAAAATTGGAAAAAAAAGAATACATAATTGTTTATTTTTTGATTTATCACGTGCTTTTGATAGCCTTAATTTTAAATTTGTCATAGAAAAATTATCAAACCTTGGCATACAGGGTTCCTTACAACAGTGGATATACTCATTTCTAAATAATCGTAAAATAATAGTAAGAATACATAACACAACGTCCGAAGAGTATGACATCAACTCGGGTATCCCACAGGGTAGTGTCTTGGGGCCGTTAATTTTCCTAATGTTTATAAATGATCTCCCAGAACATATAAGAGAAGGAGTAACCTTTATATTTGCCGATGATACAAATATTATAATATCAGATCCCAGCATTTCAAATATAGAAACAAAACTAAGCAATGTTGTTACACAATTTGACAACTGGTGCCAAAAAAATGGACTCATTATAAATTATTCTAAAACTGTGGCATTAGAATTTCACAAATACGTCAGACCTAAGATAAACCTAAATTTTAATTTAAATAATCACCCCATCTTAATAGGCAACCACTGCAAGTTTCTTGGAATCATTTTAGACGAATATTTGAGTTGGAATGAATACATCAACTCATATGGAGTTGATGGCTCTAAAGTTAGCTCTAAAGTAAATAAAGTAAATAAGCAATACTTCGCAATTCTAACGTTGAAAAAATGCCTGAATGAACAGGGGCTTCTTGCAGCATATTATTCACTAATATACACGGCAATAAGTTATGATATAGTTGTGTATGGACTAGCTGTAGAGAGCAACAGAGTATTTCTTGCTCAGAAAAGAATTATTCGGCTCATATACAATCTTGGATATAGGCAATCATGCAGGCAAACTTTTAAGGATAAAAGCATCCTAACTTTTGTAGGTATTTTTCTATTTAAAATACTAATTTATGTCTATAACAACAGAAACAAATTTACAAAAAATTCTCATATACACGATTACCCCACCAGAAAAAATGCTCAAATACGCTTAGATAGACCTTACTATGAAAGTTTTAAGAAATCGCCGCAATATGCTGGATGTTACTTTTTTAATATGCTACCCTTTAATATAAGTAGTACAACCACACTGCCTAGCTTTAAGATCAAATTAAAACATTATCTATTAGACAATTCATTTTACTCGATTGAGGAATTTGTTACTGCTACAAATCAAGTCAATTAAGTTATTTATTTATTTTACGTTTATTTATTTTTAAAACATTAGCATGTTAGATACCTAATATTTTTAATATTTTTAATCATTTTTATATTATTTATGCATTTTTACATTTTTATATTTTTTATAGGAAAACATTATTATTAGTAATGTATAGGTATGTATGAATATGTGTGTATATATATGTATATGTGAGTATGTATATGTATGTGTATGTATATGTGTATATATGTATATATGTATATATGTATATAAATATGTATATGTGTATATATATATGTGTATGTGTGTATGTATATATAATAATGTTTACCTATTATTTAGTATAGTATACTTACTTACTGTTTTTTATTTTATTTTACATTCTTATATGTACAATTAATATTAGGTATATTATTTGTTATATACCAATTACGATGACGTATCTACCCGATGTAAATTGGCATAAAGATGAATAAACTATCTATCTATCTATCTATCTATCTATCTATGAATACATATTATACTTATATAGTGGACCATAAAAATGAAACATTTTGATTTTTTAAGTATTTTTTAAGTATTTAAATAACAAAAACCAGAAGGAATAATTTAGTTCAAGAAAGTATTTAAATACTCTCATGATATTTAAATACCTCGCATGGTATTTAAATACCTCATGTTATTTAAATACCATCATAGTATTTGAATAATTTCATGGTATTTAAATACTTCATGGTATTTAAATACTTTCATGGTATTTGATAGCTTCATGGTATTTAAATAATTTCATAGTATTTAAATACTTTTATATAACATAACATATAACAATAACACGTATTAATGTTATACCTACCTTTATATGAATACATATTATACTTATATAGTGGACCATAAAAATGAAACATTTTGATTTTTTAAGTATTTAAATAACAAATACCAGAAGGAACATTTTAGTTCAAGATAGTATTTAAATACTTTCGCGGTATTTAAATACTTTTATGGTATTTAAATAATTTGATAGTACTTAAATACTTTTATATAACATAACATATAACAATAACACGTATTAATGATTACCTACCTTTATATGAATACATATTATACTGATATATGTGTGTATGTATATATAATACTGTTTACCTATTATTTAGTATAGTATACTTACTTACTGTTTTTTATTGTATTTTACATTCTTATATGTATAATTAATATTAGGTATATTATTTGTTATATGCCAATTACGATGACGTATATACCCGATGTAAATTGGCATAAAGATGAATAAACTATCTATCTATCTATCTATCTATGAATACATATTATACTTATATAGTGGACCATAAAAATGAAACATTTTGATTTTTCCTTATTTTTTTAAATTTTAATATGTAAAAATAAAGACTTAATAAAGGTAACTAAAAACATCACATTCTGTTTCCCATAAAAAAGTAAGAAATAAGAAAGAAAAGGAACTTATATTTGGTGCGGTGGTATACCGGTGCGGAAGAAGGCAGTGTTGTATTGTATTTTAAAAACAGTCTCTCGATAATAGGATATTTCTGTAGCATTTTTAAATTTGTGTCTGGATCTTGGAAATATTGAAGCTTTATTAACCATTATCACCGTTTCGATTTGGGTTATAACTTGTTCCATATCTTCGCTATTCTTTGCGACCTTCTTTATTATCTTGTGTAGAGTGAGCTAGTGAGTGGACGCGCAGTCAATATTCTCCTAATAGAATTCAAAGTACTCTAATCAACTCAAAACTTTAATTCTTCTGAACTGTGCCAGTTTTCTTTAGTTAAAGTGCTTCAAATACCTGGCTTAAAATTGTTGTGATGTTTTAAACAATTTTGTTGCAATTAGAGAAAATGCCTCTTACACGTGAACAAATAAATGAAGTGTCAAATGTAGCTAACGTGGCTATAAAACAATTGTGTGCAGATACCGCATTCATAAAAACCCTAGCTGACAATGTAGCAAAAATAGTAGTAAACATGCTGGCAGAAAAACTCGCTTCATTTGAAACGGAAATTAATGGTTTAAAAATTGAGGTGAACGAACTAAAAATATCAATAGCTGATAAAGACCGTAAACTCAAAGAAGAAACGGATTCACTCAAAAATGAAGTAAATATTCAACAAATGGTTGCAGATCTTAATGAAATGAAGGCCCGCGAAAACAATTGTTTAATTTTTGGAATTCCGGAAGACACTCCCAATCTAAATAACTCAGCATTTCAAATTATAAAAAAGGTCATACCTGTCATTAACGAAGCTGAAATAAAGCTTTTTAGAATTGGGAAAACTGCTCCAAAAGACAATAAATGCCGCCCAGTGAAAGTCGTTCTACCCAATAAAAATGATGCACTAGTGTTGATAAAAAACAATCAAAAAATCCAATCTACTTTCAAGAATGTGTATATTAGACCGGATCAAACAGTTAAGCAACGACAATATTTTCTACAACTTCGCAACGAACTCAACAACCGTATTGCAAATGGCGAAACTAATTTGTATATCAAATATGTTTATGGACTTCCGACAATTTCTGCAAAAAACATGTAAATACATCTAGTCGGCATACAAAAAATAATAGTAACAATAATTTAAGTATATATTATCAAAATACCAGAGGCTTGAATACAAAAACGCACCAATTTCTCAAAAATGTAATATCCTGCGATTATAAAATCATTTCTATTACTGAAACATGGATCAGGGAATTGTTCAATAGCGAATTGTTTCCTGAAAATTATATTGTGTACAGGAAGGACAGAAATTATGGGCTGCGAGGTGGTGGTGTATTATTAGCAGTTGACGTCAGTTACAGTTCTGAATTGATCCACATAGTTCCACCAATCGAAAAAATTGACTTACTCTGTGTTAAAATTAGTACTGAAAATCAGCTACCAGTATTCATAATCGTACTATACATTCCACCAAACACCTCACTGGAGGAGTATACTAATTTCTTTGAATCCTTGGAACACATTTTGAACTTTAACCATATTATTCTTCTAGGAGATTTTAACATAACGAAATACAGTGACAAAACGTTCCATCAAATCTTTCTATAAGATTTGATAATTTTTTAAACTATTGTGATCTTGCTCAAATTAATTCTGTAATGAACGTTAACAATCGTTTGTTAGATTTGGTATTATGTTCTAATAATATTAAAGGCAATGTGTTTGGTGAAGAAGAACCACTAATACCCATCGATGAACATCATCCAGTGCTCCGAATAGAATTTGATATAAAACTTGAGGAAACTAGCAACTTTATATCAGAAGCAACCAGGTTTAACTTCAGAAAAGCGGATTTTGTTAAACTGTACACTAAGTTAAATAAAGTGGACTGGCATTATATAACATTATATGATGATGTAAATGAGGTTTGTGAGTATTTTAACAATATCCTCCAAAAAATTCTTAGTGAATGTGTTCCCATACAAAATTGTAGATCATTTAAATATCCTGTTTGGTACAATAAAAGCATAATTAATAAGATTAAAGAAATCAAATATGATATAAACAAGGCATATACAAATTACATGAAAAAAACCGAAAGTGAAATAAAACGTAACCCCAAACAATCTGGTCATTTGTCAACTCTAAAAAGAAAATGTCACGCATACCCGGGAAAATGTCATATAATAAGGAATCTTTGACATCACCGCATATGATTGCCGATGGTTTTGCTAAACATTTCCAAAGTGTATACCTACCTCCTGGACCAGTATTAACAACAAATGATTATGTAAAAGATATAAATATAAGTAGTTATTTAGACATTCATCATATATCCAATGAACAAATTATAAACGCTAGCAAAAAATTTAAAAATAAGTTAACTACTGGTCCCGATAATGTTCCTCCTATAATTGTTAAAGATTGCATTCAATGTTTCCTAATACCCCTATATCACATATTCAACCTTATTGTTAAAACAGGTACTTTTCCCTCGTACTGGAAATTATCTCGTGTGTGTCCTATTTATAAATCTGGTTTAATTTCCGACATTAATAACTACAGACCTATAGTATTAATTTCAGTATTTTCTAAATTGTTGGAAATTATACTGAGTGATACAATATACGCACATGTAAAACATAATATACCAGAACAGCAGCACGGTTTCGTTAAAGCGCGTAGTACGGAAAGTAATCTTTGCATTTTCACACAATTTACGTTACACTCGCTCGATGCCAAACACCAAGTTGATGTTGTCTACACGGATTTTAGCAAAGCGTTCGACCGCGTTTCACATATATTGTTATTGGGAAAATTATCTTTTTTTGGAATATCCAGTCACATTATAAATTTGCTTAGATCATATTTGTCCGGTAGGAAACTTTTTGTAGAAATTGAGGGTGTCAAATCTACTGCATTTATTGCCAGTTTCGGTGTACCACAAGGTTCAAATTTAGGACCCTTATTATTCACTTTGTTTATTGCTGATATCTCTCATAAAATAAAGTCCCCAAATCTTCTATTTGCTGACGACATGAAAATTTACAGAGAAATAGTAGATATAGCGGACTGTCACCTTCTGCAAAATGATTTGATAACTCTAAAAAATTGGTGTGAGAAGAATATGTTATCTTTAAATATTGGCAAGTGTAAAATAATGACGTATCACCGAAAAATGAATGTAATTACCTATGATTATTCTATCAATTCCACTTTGTTAACTCGTGCATTTGAAACCACCGACTTAGGTGTCACTTTTGATACGAAATAAACGTTCAACAACCATATTGAAAATATTAAGAAACATGCTGTAAAAATGTTAGGGTTCGTTATACGTAGTAGCAGGGAATTTACATCAACGGATGCAATTTGTACTCTTTATTTCTCACTTGTCAGAAGTAAGTTGGAATATTGCAGTATTGTCTGGAACCCTCATAATGCAAAATATATTGATGTCATCGAATCCGTTCAAAAGAAATTTTTAAAATATTTATTCTTCAAAACGCACAATTTTTATCCCGAAAGAAATTACCAATATCAACTTTTATTAGATGAATTCGACTTTTTCTCACTTTATAAGCGGCGCGAGATTATGGGTTTACTATTTTTGTATAAGATTGTACACAATTTGATAGACTCTCCTGTACTATTGGAACTTATTTCTTTTAATGTCCCTAGACAAGTATCTAGAAATCAGCAAACATTTTATTTTTCAATACCCAATTCTTATCATCATTTTAATTGCCCATTAACCACTATATGTAGAAGTTATAATAGTATTGCAAATGTTGATATATTTCATCTTACCAAAAACAGTTTAAAAACAAGATTTCCAGCTTACTTCCAAACTGAAAATTAATAGCTACCCTATTAATAGCCTACCTCTGTAATTTAGTTTATTTATTATTAGGTATATATTTGTTACTTTAGTCTGTATTTTAAGTACTTTGAATTTTGAATTTTAAATTTAAGGATATACTTCCTGTAATTGGGCTTTGCCTGCTGGATGTAGTATATATAAATAAATAAATAAATAAATAAATTATTTTTATTTCTTGTTCTTGGTTTCTTATCTTTTCTTGTATGGCTATCGAAGTGACTCATATCTGCTATATTTTGTTCATTTTTTCAATGTCTCTTCTTAATTCTTGCCTCCATATCTGTATATCTCTTCTTATTTCATCTTCAATAGTTTGGACTTTTTCGTCTAACACCTTGACTATCTTCTCCAAATCTTCTATTCTTCCTTTTTCAATCGTCTCCATTTCTTCCTTTCTTGCTTCTCAATGTTCTATATTTCTTCTTTTCCTCCTTTTTCTATCTTTTCCATATCTTCTTTTCTTCCTTGTCTATCTTCTTCCATATTTCTCATCATCTCTTCCATCATAACCTGCCATGCTGGCCTTTCAGGTCTGCTGGTTTCTGTTTCTTGCGTTGTGGTTTCATCGTCCGATTGCTCTTCTTCGCCGATTTGTTTCCTACTTCTTAGATCCATTTTTATTGATGTTTTAATTTTTTAAATATTAAGAATTTTATAGCAATTTGTTATTTTACTGTTTACCTATTTACCGATGCTATTTCCCTATTTTCCGATTTGCCTTACACGTTGGACGCCATTTGAAATTAGTAATGTTTATTTTCGTTTTATTATTTATATTAAATTTATATGATTGGCTCATGTTTGGAAGCCATTTTAAATTATAATGATGTTTATATGTAATTATTGTATTTAATGTTTTATATTTAACTTTATAGAAAAGTTTATATATGTGAATTTGAATAGCTAGCGTACATGTGAATTTACATGTGAACATACATGTGATAATACATGTGAATTTGAATAGCTAGCTTTTATTTAATCTGATCAGATAAGTTATGTAGGTATACCTTTTATCATTATTGGTGTTGTAGGCCTTTATATGCATTGTGGAAAACTATGGATGTCGGCATATGATGACCACGGAAATCTCTGCAACTCAGGTAATTTCTTGTCGTTGACAATCTCTGGGTCATTCACCTTCGCTGGAGACGTACCGTACCTTCTTCGACGTTTCGTAAGTTTATATCTTCTCCATAACTATATTTTATTAACTTTTTAACAATTAATAACTGTAGAATCCCAATTCTTTGATTTTTAAAATGTCTATCGCATATTCACGATTATTAAAACTTAATATTAATTTTACAGTATTGTACTGTAAATATTATATTGGCTTCATCTTCTCCTCCCTTCTCACTGTGGGCTAGGTTCTGGTAAAATGTATGAAAAACCCTGGGTGCCCATTTAAGGAGGTTTTGTAAATGTTCGTACTTTTTGGTGGCTATTGGATTTGCACCTTCTCGTATAATGGGCATATTTTCGACTACTGAGCTGTGGTTACGACGATTTCTATTTAGGTCGAGTTGGGAAGAGTCATCATTGAAATTATTTTTGTAGTACAAAATTCTAGGACTTCCAGAATGAACTTTTAAATGTACGGCCTTAGATATTAGAAACGCTTCTCCGTTAGCAGACTTTTTTCGGGAAATAAAAGATGATTGTAAAGCGGTACAGACTTTTGAAATCCTTAAAATCCATAGTTTCCATTCCAATGACGTGAAAAGGATTATTTCGACATGCTGTTCTGGCAACTTGTGGCCAATCCCAAGGGGTTATTTGGAATTGTGGTTGTTTTTCCATGCCCTTTCAATCATTGAATGGTCAGCGTCAGCTTCCAAGTGAGTATGACTTCTCAAAAGAATTGTATGATGTATAATTTGATGTATATTTATATAAAAATAGCAGACGACCATGGCTAAATTTAGATTTTGTGAGGGGCAATTGTCCGACCAGATAGTCAGTTCTTCTACATCATTATCTATGGCGATCTGTGCCCATTTCAAAAGACAAGACGCCATATCATTGACTTTTCGCCCGGCAACCGATTCACCAAGGGATCCTTGTATTTTTGTTGAACAAGATTTCTGTCATTTAATGTAGAATCCCTAAGCTAGATCTGGAAATAATCGCACTCATCAATATGGCTACGTCTACCTGTAGAAGAAAACAATACAATTACTAAGAATATAGTATACATGGGTCAAGAAGAAAGTCAGTAATCACGAGATATTGGCAAGACATCACATCATCCCATGGCTTTCCTCTTTATTGAGTTATTTATCATCAAAAATTTCGTTTATCTCGTCCTACTGCTTTCGTAAGCAGCTTTGTAATTATATAGTGTTAGAAACGGTGATGTTTTGACTACAGCGGGCGCGTGTTCCAAAATCCGTGATCAGCACGTATGACATCACCTCGACTTTATACACGGCATTTCCTGACGTATAGTGTCCTCACTTTAGTAATACCGTTACTCCTTTCCTTTGGAACCCAATCTCAGCTGATAGACCTAAACGAGAGAAATAAACAAGTAATTTGAACTTGAACTTGAGGTACGTCATTAAGTTTATCAAGGATTTTGTGCATGTTCTGCGGGTTTCAGCTTATTGTATCTGCTTTCTGAAAATGTGAATAAAATAAACATGTGTATGCATACACAGGGGAACGTAACATAAAGGCAATAATAATTAAATCAACGAAACATAAAGTCACATAAACAAAATCAAAACCTTAACCCAAAAAGCGCCTATGCTAATAGGCAGAATATACCGTTTAAGGAATTTCATGTACAGCAGTTCTCCTGTGCCTTATATTCACCATCCTGTGTTCCAGGTAAGACAAACCGTCTTCCTATTCCAGAGCATAGCTATGTGCCAGAATAAGAGTTCTGTGACCTTACCAACTTTCCCAGAGCAAACATTCCATGCTCTGTGCCAGAACAGGGGTGTTCTGTGTCCTCACATCTCCTCTTTCCCGTATCTTATCCACGGTTTGATATTCTCCAGACCTTTATAGAGAATGCGTGGCCGAGTACCATTCGGGTCCATCTGAAGTTTTCTTGTATAATTTGTTATTCTTGAGTTAAAAATCTTTGTGACTCTGTAGCTTGTTATGATCTTGTGGTTTCCTTGATAGAAACTCGATCAGATTTTTGCATCTGTCATCCCTTACTTGTGCAGTTATGTCTACCTGGAGAACATCAATATCCTGCGTTTCTTTAGGATCTTCCACAGGGTTAAGACTCAGTTCGTCTACATGAGCCATTTTTGTTCCAGGCCGATACTCAACTGTGAACTTAAATTCTTGTGTGATAAGCCACCATATACCGATTGTGGGGATGAGATCATGTTTGGTCATTGCCGTCCTCAAGGCTTCACAGTCTGTGATTATTTTAAATTCCAGCTCTAACAAATATACGCGAAATCGTTGTAAGGAATTCACTACTGCTACCGTTTCTAACTCATATGAGTGATAACGCTGTTCTTCTTTTGTACTCTGTCCACTATATTACATGACAGGATTTAGCATATTATCTTCCTGTTTTGCATCAAGATTCCACCCAAACGAAGCTTGGAAGCGTCTGTGTGCAGCTCTGTGTCTAATTTTGGATCGTAGATGGCTAATATTGGTCTCTCCGTCAAGATCTGTTTTAATTTATGAAAAGATTTGCTCTGTGCTTCATTTGTAACAAATATTCATTTTCGTTAAGGAAGTAAGTGGGCGTCGGTGGGCGTCTTTCACGTATTTCCTAAAATAGCTACACAATGCAACAACCTACACAATGCAACAACAATAGCTACACAATGCAACAACATTGACGAACCTGGTGTACGTTTTTAGGAGTGGGAAAGTTTTCGTCTGCCTTGGTTTTTATAGTACCTGGTCTAACACCACTGGCACTAATCTTCGGCACTAAACTTCTTGACCAAGATAGTCTATTTGATCTCGAATAAAATGACATTTTGTTAGACGTAATGTCACTCCAGCGTTTCTGAAAGTTTCAACTACGTCTGCAAGAGTTATCATTCCGGCTTCAGTACTAGTACTAGATATTTTTGTCTTCAGCACAATTATCTAATGTTAAGCAAATGGGTCAGGCAAAGATAAATATAAAAATAGGCGCAAAAATAATTTCCCTAGTTGTGGCCACTTATTTGCTACTTGTAGCCAGAGACGTCGCCAGTTGTGGCCAGCATATTAAAAATATACTAAATATGAATCAAAATGAACAAGTAGGTAGATACTTTATCTTTCCACGAACACGAAATCCAGATTTACTGGCACCTGTAAAATCATTTTCGGTCAAAATTGAATTTATTCATTTCATTGAATACATTCAGTCGGAATGTCCTTTTTCTGAATATTTTGACCTTCATGTTCGTACAACCATTTTCTAGCATTTTTTTTCCATGCTTGTTTTAGGTCTCCCTAAAGAAAATTTTGACAGTTTTGTAATATCGACTTTGCTATACTCAGAAGACAGAAGATGTTCATCTTCTGGATAACTGTATGCCTAATGCTTTTATATATAATATGTTCAAATAGAACAAATATAAATAGTAGACTAGGTTTGTGTATTCTAAGAATGAGTTCCGTCAAAAACTAATGTCATAAAACGTCACTGCAAGTGTTGGTATATTGGTAATTTAAATTCAAGTATGAATGATCAATGAAATAAATCGTATACTGCTCTGAAGATCCTCAAGAAAGGTGAAAGAACTTGTACAACTTCTAAGTGGTTCGTTTTCATGTGCATAGTGATTCGTTTCCGTATATGTGTCCAGATATAGTACTGGTGAGTGTGTTTTCTTTCTTATTCGTCTATTTGCTTATTTCTATGTAATGAAATGCTACAAACCCAAGATTACTTTTCACAAAATAAATATGAATAGCAAAGAATTTCAAAGCTAATAAATATAAATATACACATTTGTGGGGCCTATGGGGCCGTGAAAAACTGGTACTACAAGATATCCAAGTAGGCAATTTCTCTATTTCTTTTGACTATGGTGAGTCGATTGGAAACGGGTGTTCTTAAATAACAACACACACGTGCGAGGTATAAACCCCTAACAAGAGCATTTATTAACTACTGAATCAATTCATTTCGCTCGCATCTATGAAAAAGAAAAAACGTTCGTGCTCATGCGCACACACGGCAACAACAATGCTGCCAACGTAGACATATAAAATCACCAATACAATTCAAATTTAAAGGGTGCCTCAACATGCCGCCCCCTTTGAAAGCTTTAAGCTTAATAAAGAAGGAATTAAATTAACTTAAAGTTTCAAGTAAAACAGTCTTAAATCTATCACTAAACGTGAGACTCACTGGGAAGCTCACACAATTTTGTAACTGGCCGTTTGTACACACCACTACTAGTTTTAATTGTCACTACCCTGGTGACTCCATCATCTCCTGGATGCAGCTGCAACACTCGACCAAGATTCCATCTCATCGGGGGTAGGTTATCTTCCTTGATTACAACAAGAGAACCGGGTTTTGATAACTCTGGAAACTTTTCCTTCCATTTTTTGCGGACTTGCAGTTCCGACACGTATTCTTTAGACCAACGGGCCCAAAAATGTTGAGTAATTTTTTGACAACGACGAAACCTTGATAGTGGTGTTTCTTTATGGTCAGTTAGGTCTGGCATGGGAAAGGCGGTAAGAGAATGACCAATAATAAAATGAGAGGGTGTTAATGGATTGTTATCATTAGGATCATTTGAAAGGGCATACATAGGGCGTGAATTTAGGCATGCTTCGATTTGAGTTAGAATAGTAGCAAATTCCTCAAAAGTGAGAGTCCTCTCGCCAATAACACGTTTTAAGTGGAATTTACATGACTTCACCCCAGCTTCCCAAAGCCCTCCAAAATGGGGAGATTTTGGAGGAATAAAATGCCAATTAATATTCTGTTGTCTCATTTCAGTTAGAAGTTCGTTTTCTGATAATTTAAAATATCTTTGGAGCTCTCTACTAGCTCCAACAAAGTTGGTTCCATTGTCGGAAAATATATTAGCACAATTGCCACGTCTTGATACAAATCTGAGTAGGCAAGCAATAAATGCCTCAGTACTTAAACTACTTACAAGTTCTAGATGAACTGCCTTTACGGCAAAACAAACGAATACACAGACATAAGCCTTTGATGTCTTATAATTTCTAGTTTTCTTGTCTCTCAGGTTAAAGGGACCACAATAGTCAACACCGCAATTTAAAAAAGGTCTATTTGGTGTGACTCGCATACTTGGCAAGTCGGCCATGATATAGTTTGATTGTTTCGGATTTGTTCGAAAGCAAGTTAAGCAATTATGCACTATTTTTCTTACTAAATTTATTCCAGAAAGAATCCAGAAACGTTCACGCAGAGAGGCTAATAACAATTGTGGAGATGCATGCAGTAATCGCAAATGTTCATATTGAATTATTAAACTAGAGAAATGATGTTTGGAAGGTAAAACTATCGGATGTTTTTTATTAAATTCATATGTTGAATGACGCAGTCTTCCACCAACTCTAATAATATTTGATTTGTCAATAAACGGATTTAAATTTATTAATTGACTTTTCTTGTCAACCGAGCCGTTAGAAGTTAATTGTTTAAGTTCAGACGTAAAACATTGTTGTTGAACAAGTTTTATTAAAATAATAAGGGATGTATTTAATTCACAAAGAGTTAATGGTCCAAACTGTTTATTAGCTTTGGACAAAGTATTAGATTTGAATCTTAATATATATGCTACTACACGTTGCAATCTTGTAAGGGTAGAATATTTCATTAATAAATCAATTTGAACCGTATTTGTTAAGGTAACTTGATTTTGTTTTCGAATTTCTGTGATGACCACACTATTTTCAAGATTAACATCAGTATTATTGCATGTATTCAGTGGCCACTTTTCTTTGGATTCTTTTAGCCAATTAGGCCCGTGCCACCATAAATTTAAGTCTATTAATGCTTTGGGATACACTCCCCTTGAAATTATGTCTGCAGGGTTGTCACTCGTGTTTATATAGTTCCAGTCATTTTTGTTGGTTATGTTTTGAAATTCCGATACTCGATTGGCAACGAATACCTTCCACATAGTGGGAGTCGCACTTAACCAAGCTAAGACAATTGTGGAGTCGCTCCACAAATAAGTATTAACAAATTTTATTGTCCAAGAGGACTTCGCTTTATCAATTAATTGTGAGAGTAAAAGTGCTGCACACAATTCCAATCTTGGAATGGTTACGTACTTTAATGGTGCAACTCGAGATTTTGCGCACAGTAAATTTATCGAACATTCGCCAAGTATATTTATTGATCTAATATACACACATGCCCCGTATGCAGATGAAGAGGCATCCGCGAAACCATGCATTTCGATTGTTATCGGGTTTTCTTGAATCACGTGACGTGGTATTTGCATATTACCTAAATAATGTAGTTGAGTGTTAAACATTTCCCATTCATGCTGAAGATGAGCTGGAATTGTTTCATCCCATGATAACTTGAGTTGCCACAGTTTTTGCATTAAAATTTTTGCGGTTACAATTACTGGACCTAAAAGTCCCAATGGATCATAGATCTGAGCAATTCTAGATAGAATCGTACGTTTATTACAAGGTTGACTTGTGTTTATATTTTTTATAACATAGCTTAACATGTCAGATTTTGAATGCCACAATAAACCTAAAGTATGTGTCTCATTATCACTTCCAATATTGAGTATAACATCTGGATTAGCGTTAGCAATATTTTCAAGGATCTTGCTGTTATTTGAAACCCATTTATTTAAACAGAAACCACCATTATGTAAAATGTGACAAATTTCCTTATATAATATTTGAAGCTCTGAAATATCATTTGACCCCGTCAATAGGTCATCAACGTAAAAATCATTTAGTATAATTTGACTTGCTTTAGGGAAAATGTCAATATGTTGATTGACTAATTCATGTAAGCATCTGATGGATAAAAAGGGCGCTGACGTTGTTCCATACGTAACCGTATTTAGCTCATAACATTCAATTGGTTTGCTAGTGTCCGATCTCCACACTATTCTTTGTAATTTCCTATCATCTGGGTGTATTAATATTTGCCTATACATTTTCGTTATGTCTCCGGCTAAGACATATTGATATGATCGATATCTTATGATAATTGAAAATAAATCTTGTTGCAGGGCCGGACCTACCATTTGCAAGTCATTAAGAGAATAGCCCGAACTCGATTTTGATGAAGCATCAAAAACAACCCTTAATTTCGTTGTAATGCTAGTTTCTTTTTTAACAAAATGATGCGGAATGTAATACGCGCCAACATCATCAAATTTAATTAATTTAGTCATATGATTCAGTGCTATATATTCTTCCATGAATTGGATATAATTTTGTTTCAACGAAATGTCTTTGTTTAATTTATTTTCAATAGAATTTAATCGTTTTATGGCTATTTGCTTAGATTCACCTAAATTTTCAGCCGACAATTTTAGAGGAAATTTTACAATAAACCTGCCGTCCTCATTGCGCACTGTAGAAGATTTAAAGAAATCTTCAGCAGCCTTTTCTTCGCATGACAATGGCATATCTTTTCCGCAGTCCTCTAATTCCCAAAACTTCGTTAAGCTTTTATCAATAGCACTGTTAGTTATAAAATTGCATTGAGTTTTAAAACAGTTGAAATTATTATGTGGTATATGACCAGAAATTATCCATCCTAATAAAGTTTTTTGTAAAATTGGGTTATGTTTTCCTAAATTAATTTGTCCTATTTGCAGTAATTGCCAAAAAATGTCTGCTCCTATTAAAATATCTATTTTATCAGATTTATTAAACAGCGGGTCTGCTAAGACAATATTCTGAGGAATACTTATCGAATTCTTATTGAACGAAATTGCTGGTAAATTATCTGTTATACGAGGTATGATCAAGCAATTAATTCTTAAATTAAAATTACTGGTATTAGATTTAATTTTAACGCATGTAGAATATTTTATTTTATTTGACATCTGGTTTAATCCAGATACGGACATGTTTAATTTTGATTTAGAAGTTTGCAGCATGTCTGCAAATTCTTCTGTTATAAAATTTGACTGTGACCCGGAGTCGAGTAGCACAATTACAATTATAATAATATCCAATTAGCTACATATCGAGTAGCTACAATTATAATAATATCCTCGCCTACTCTGTACCTGAACTGTTGCAGTAGACAACAAAATATTCGAACTTATATTACAATGAGTAGCGACGGTTTGATCCTCTTGTAAAAATTCATTTGATTTATTATTTTCCGCATTTGAATTATTGTCGTGTCGCACATTTTCGAAATGTAACAAAGTATGGTGCCTTTTTTGACATTTCTTACAGCTCACCGTGTTATTAGTCTTTGTTTTTGTGGTTTAATTTGAGGCAATTGGTACATAAATTCAATTTCTTTACCTCGTCGTACCTACTCTGTGGCGACGAATTTAAAAATGTTTCACATTGTATTAACCAATGATTCCCTCGGCATAATTTACATTTTTGACTTTCGTTTAACACGAGAGATCTTGTTTTTGATTTATAGTCCGAGTTTGATGGAGATGGGCTTAAAGTTTCTAACCAAGCACATTTTTCCTTTAAAAATGTACTAAATTTAATGAACGTAGGAAATTCATTCCTGGTATTCTTAGATTCCCACTCGCGTCGTGTTATGGGATCTAATTTGTTTGATATAATGGGTATAATGATTGTGTCCCAATATTGGACTGGCTGT
This sequence comes from Tetropium fuscum, assembly GCA_964058915.1. Lineage (NCBI taxonomy): Eukaryota > Metazoa > Arthropoda > Insecta > Coleoptera > Cerambycidae > Tetropium > Tetropium fuscum. The sequence goes on from CAXKVY010003195.1 coordinate 27,765, forward strand.
TCTAGGACTTCCAGAGATCTTATATGTTTATTTACGCCATTAAGTAATTGTCTTAGGGCCGTATGTGACTCTTTATTTACGGTTGGTAGGTTAATGAGTGCTTTAACATGACTATTTACAAGCAATACTTTATTCTCATATGTTTCATTTAGAACCGCCCAGGCATTAGCATAATTGTCCTCTGAAATTTCTAATGAACGAATTGCATCTGCAGCATCACCTTTAAGTGATAAACGTAAATAATGAAATTTCTGAACGTCAGATATAGTATTATTTTTATGAATTATGGAATTAAATGTATCTTTAAAAAATAACCATTGGTTATAAGAGCCATCAAAACATGGTAAATTTATAGAAGGTAGTTTAATACTATTTATGAAATTATTATTGGCATTGATAGGTATGGTATTTGTTATATTTGCCGCACTATTTACTGATCCGAGATTTGTATCAGGGACTTTGCCTGTAAAATACCTCTGGCAAGTGCAACACAAGTAAAATAATTATTTTCGAACATTCCACGTTCTTTATCATGGATATCACTATCAGATTCCCCATCCAAAATTTCAATGTTTGTTTGTATTTCACAAAACTGATCCCAATTAGATTCTAATTTACTTAAACGAACTTCTAACTCTATGAGATCAGGATTATTCGGACTAATACTATCAATGTATGATTTAAATCGCGTTATATTACCCTTAATGGAGGCACGTTTTGAAATAAGTTCCTTGAGTGAAGACATATCAATTTCAAATGATTAAAAATGGTTATTACATTAGTATTATTCTTATAGATATTTGTAATATTTTAATTACGAATTGTTTTATTTAACTGAAATCTGAAATATTATACCTAAATAGTGCCCTATGGAGGAATGCACAAAAAAAGGAAACAATAGAACGGACTGACCTTGACTACTTCGAATGATCGTAAAAAACTGCACCACTGCACCTGTTGCTTGTTTGTTATGTTTTTTGCGCCTGGCTTCTCACGCTTAACGGGTAGGTAGCTCTGCTTACGATTACGACCATCTATGTACGGCGTAGGGCCAAATATCCAGAGAGGACTAACTATCCGGTGATGAAGGACCAATGTGGGGCCTATGGGGCCGTGAAAAACTGGTACTACAAGATATCCAAGTAGGCAATTTCTCTATTTCTTTTGACTATGGTGAGTCGATTGGAAACGGGTGTTCTTAAATAACAACACACACGTGCGAGGTATAAACCCCTAACAAGAGCATTTATTAACTACTGAACCAATTCATTTCGCTCGCATTTATGAAAAAGAAAAAAACGTTCGTGCTCATGCGCACACACGGCAACAACAATGCTGCCAACGTAGACATATAAAATCACCAATACAATTCAAATTTAAAGGGTGCCTCAACAACATTTGAATAAAAAACATTTTTAACATTTTTGCATTTTTCGACATGGGAACTGTTTAGAAAACTGTCTTGGATAACATCTCCCATGAAAATTATAACATTTTCTTCCCCAGTTTCAGAAAGTTTTTCACCGGTGATGGCTAAAATATAAATTACCATTACACAGGTGTAAAATATTAAATGCTAATAATTTAAAATAAAATACAGGTCGACTTGTTTTTGGTAGGATAGTATCTGAACCGCTCTGTGCATCTAATCAATTTACATTTATAGAAAGAACTTATAACAATTCACTTTCAGGGCCTTCTATAGGAATATAGAACTCGGCGGTATTGCCACTCTTTGCCATGGTTAATAAATAATAAACAATACACAATTGCACAATCACGTCTGCCGAGCACGCCTAGAAAGTTGGTTTATCTCGATTGTTTGGGTTTTGAATAGTTTGCGCTTCATCTCGTTCTTACTAGGCGAATGGGAATATCATACCCATGCTCTTGAAATATACATCTTAATCCATTTTTTGAAGCGTCACATTGCAATACTATTTTTCTACTAGGATCAAATGGTTGTTCCATTTGACCTAAAGATTCTATTATAATTTTCGCTGGCTTTTTAAATATTTCTTCATGCCTAGGTAGCCATTGCCACTCAACACATTCTGCCATATTTTTATATAACGCCTAACATAATTAAAGGAACCAATTATTCTTTGCAACTCAACCTTTTTTAGACTTTCTAGTTTACATAATGAATCGATCCTATCTGGGTCAATTTGCATTCCTAGTTCTGAATACTTGTCCCATGAATTTAACTCTAGTTTAGTAATATTGAAACTTATCTCTATTAAACGTAGCTCCTACCTACCTTGCATGTTTTACTTTTTCATTTACTGCCTTATTATGCTCATCTTTTGAGGCACCTATCATACCACCATGGCAAATTAGAACGTTTTTTATGTCGACAAAATGTTTGTCTTCCTCATCCTGAAACAATTCCGGAGAATTAGACGAACCGTATGGTAACACAGTAAACCTATAGATTCCGAAATAACATTTTCACGAAGACTCCTCATTTAGTTCTAAATGATGATAACCTTCAGCCAAATCAAAACCTGTAAAGATTTTTTTGAACAAATTTCCTCTCTAAATTAGGCGCTAGCTTAGGTTTTCGACCTATCTGTTTATTTAAATCTGAAGGGTCTAAACAGAGTCCCTTAATTTTCCATTAGTTTTTTCAACTATTACCATTCTGTTAATACTTGCATGGGAATCGAGTTCCTTTTTTAATGGCTCACGTGTAGCCATTGGGACTTTAGTGGGTGGGTGGCTGATAGCCTCAAAACTTTCTATAGTAGTAATGTTATATTTGCCTGGAAATTTTCCATACCCAGTAAAAATGTCTGAGTTTACATTTAGAAAGTTTTCTTTCTCAGAGGTAATTCTTTCAGCATTGAGATTTATGCTATTTACTCTGTTTGACAAGTTTATATTTATAGAAGCTTGACCACCTAAGAGAACCTGACTTACATCTTCGACTATTACAAATTCTCACATATTTCCCTAGATTTGTGTTTACAATACAAATTGACTACATCTATAGGTTTTGCTTGCGTACCTTCAAATCCTTTTAAAACATATTCTGCGGGTCTAACTTTAAACTGTTTGTCCACAGACTTTCAAAAATTATATGACATTACACTTATATCTGCACCTGTGTCTAACCTAACTTTAACCCTTCAATTTTCTACTGTAACAATTTCTTCCCATACATTTTGTGAGGGTTCATGGTTTCTATTAGATTTACAATTAGTATTTACAGTGCCTACAAATATTTCATTTCCGCTGTCAATACTATTGTCCCATCCTATATTTCTTATATTTTTGACTCTACATGCTATAGCATAATGATTTAACAAACCACATGTATTGCATTTTCTTCCATACGCGGAGCATTCACGTGGACCATGCGTTGTTTTGCAACGTCTACCTTTATATTTTTCTTCATTTTTGTTTGCCTGACTATCCTTGGTCTCATACTTCTTTTTATTACTCTGAGAAAATTTATCATTATTACTTACCGAAGGCTTCTTTTTATAATTTTTAACATCTTATCTCGCAATTGTTATCTTCTTGTAATTTTAAACTTTGCTTCTTGCTTTGTTCACTTGTTCTACAGAACTGTATCGGAATTGTCTTCGGAAGGCCAAAATAAACATTTTTTTAAAAGGCGTCGGTATGTCCTTGAGAGGTACCTGATATCGATCAGAGGTTTTTGGTGGAGTTTTGTCCAACTTATTGATAATTGTTTTTTTAGTAGGGTCAACACAGCTCGATTCATCGTGGTCGAAAATGTCATCTTCAGTCATCATTTCGGATTCTCTTACGTTTTGATCAATTTCAGTCAAAACACTCCTGGGGATTAGAGCTTGTTTTTTATTAAAATAGCTGCATTTCCGATAAAATTGTTGTTATTAATCTCTATCTTCGGTATTTCGCATTTTTTGGAAAATCCTTTGTTTAGTTCATTTTCGTCAATTTCAGTTGAAGTTCCAGATTGATTTTGAATAATATTTTGTAACACACATTTTTTTTTTCTCTCTATTAGGGGATTTTTAGATATCTCGGTATTTTGTGGTAAATTACCATCGCAATTTTCTGTTACATTATCACTGACAATTGAAGAAGTTTGTTGGCTCACATTTATAACAATTGGAAAATATGATCCAGAATGATATGATCACTGATCATATAAATTAAAAATTTTAAAATCCATCATTTCCATTCCTTCGACCGAGATATTAGGCCCATAAAGTCTTATGAGCTGTTGACAATCCCACTGCGTAATTATTGAATAATTAGGGGTACTTCTCAGCTGTCTTTCGATACGCGCGTGAATAGTATCTACTTCCATATAGTGACCTCGCAGTAGAAATTTATGTTCATTACAATATAATGAAGGTTTTATAGCTACAAGATAGAGATAAAATACAATCATTTGAATGTTCATGTTTTGTGACGGACAGTTGGTAATCCATATAGTAATATTTTCGATTTTGTCATCCAGGTTTAGAATATGTCTCAAAATGCAAAACAACATTTCATTTCCTCCTCGACCAGCTATAGACTCACCCCATAGATAACAAGATGCAGATTTATCGGTTGCGTCGTAAATGGTCTTATTGAATGTCCACAGTTTCAAATAATAGGAAGCACCGATTAGGAAGCACTTTAGCTCTGTTAGTTCCACAGCTCTCTTTATCCTGCCTGTTAAGTGTGTACCTATTATCAGCCTCAACAAGATGTGCATCATATTTTTTTTGTAAATCATTTCGTGCTTCCTGGGAAGTAGTACCTTTGAGTTTAACGGTTATTCATGGCAGAGATCACATGTGTCATTTCCAGGCTCTTTAAATGACAAACTAAATATCTCTATATATCCACTCTTTTGGAATATGATTGGACATTTCGTTATTCAGACATTCTTGATAAAAAGGCCGGTACATTTTTGATATGTTGAGATGACTGCCTACATATCTCCTTTTAAAATTATTTCTCCCCCTCTGGGTTCGGGGCCACAATTGTAGAATAGACCCAGGGTACCTCCTACCTGTCGTAAGAGGCGACTAAAGTGACTGAATGGGACTGCCTAGCCGCTTAGACATGACCGGTAAGATCTTCAAAGTTATGCTGGGCGGGCGTTGGTGGCACTTGGATGGGTGACCTAGGCAGGCTTGGGCCCGGACTGTGGCGTCTGCCCGAGACCTGGGAACACTCAACACATCTGCCGCGGACGCGTGGTCCCAGATAAATGGTAATGAGGACCAGAGTAATTAATCTCGGTAACTCAGAACCATACTATCATACATACAAATTGTAGAGACTTTGCCACCAGGCCACCCGTAATAAATAGGATGGTTTGAAGAAAAGTACTCAAGTAAAAAGGAGGAATGCATAAAGGGCCTAATGAGGCCTAAGTGCTGTGGTGGAATGGGAGTGTAACACTACCTTCCACTACACTCCGACCCATATACATACATACATACAAAATTATTTCGTGAATAGTGTGACTCTATGCACGGAAATTTTTGTATATTTAAATTAAAAAGACCAGAATCGCTATAACTAGCCGTGGCACCACTTAAATGGTTAATTAAACAAGAAAGAAGATGCTATTGGCCTACTACGACAAAGAAACTTCCATTGGAGACTTTCGTCAAACAATGTCCTCCTCCCAATAAAAATTGGCCTCATTTTGCATTGCACAAAGTCCATTTCAAAACTAGTAAGTGTTTTATACTTTTTCTTTAAACAAAATAAAATAAAAAATAAAAGTAAAATTTCTACCATTTTTAGACGACTATGACTAGCTGAAGCAGAGATTAGTCGCATTATTAAGGATTACGAAGCGATGAATACTTTTTCTAATACAAGTAACCACAGCGTCGGAAGAAAATATGTTCCTTCTGAATCAAGTCTTTCAAGTGACGACAATGAATTGCTAATACATACTAAGAAACAAAAAACATGTGACGTGGCAGGTAAATGTACACAAAATATATACATATACATTTCTTCACGTTGTTAAAATTTACAGCTTCATCTTCAAACTTGGCTAGAAGTCTTGTACCTATTGAAGATACTATTTCCTTTCCTGCTAAGGATAAGAGGAATATAAATGTTCTTTTACCTGAATCCTTTATCAGAGGCGATGAATCATGATATAATAAATAATAGGTAAACACTTTATTGTTTCAAGAAATAATATTAGGTATTAATTTTTTGTTTTTATTTTAGATAATAATTTAAGTCCATATACATTTGCGAACCCGTCTGAGGCAGAAGAAATTGCTGAGGGAGTGACTAACTCAGGTTGGTTTAATATTTTATCATTAACAAGCATCTTTTGAGAAAGTTTACCTTCGTTTCGATTTTTTATTTTAGAATTTAAAAATACAGTGCTAACAGCGGTAGCAAAATTACAAACTACCAATGACCAAATATTACTAACAATGCAAGAAATTTTAAGATATAATAAGAAAATAGCACTGGAAAAGTTAATTGTACCAGAAAATCTACCTACTTTCCCACTAATAACTTATAAAGAGTTTTTGGGTTTTGAACAGTTGACTAAAGATGAAGGACCCTGTTGTTAATCAATATATGGTTAGTTCTTACATAATATAATTTATTTTATTGCTTTACATTTATTTATCTATCTGAATATTTTACAGGTGCGGAGGTTGGCGGCCTTGGGCGGTTCAGGAGTTGAGGGTGTCACGAGAGGGTGTCAAGAATAATGAAATTCTTATTGGCGAATCAGCTGGGCCTACAATTTAATTGGAAAGGTCGCTTCAATAAAGTCGGTTTTGAAAATACCTTAACCTGGAATATTGTGTTAGGTAAAAATAAGGTTTTCATAGATATATAATTATAAACTCGGAGAACTTTGAAACGCATATTTTCAAAATTAGGTTGAGAGCATCAGCAAAGCATCAGCAACACCTTAAGATTATATGAAATTATATGGCGTATTGTATGAAAATTAGTATTTCGAGAATATACAGGGCACGTCAAAAAATACAGGTTTTTTTCTTCAAGTTTTAGATCAGCGAGATTTTACAAAAAAAAATCAGTTTTTGAATTTACACTGTTGGACAACAAAGCCAGTTGAAAAACTTAATTCCTCTTTTATTTTCTCTTTAATTCCTGCGACCACAAATTTTGAAAACATTTTTTTTTAAATAACAGTATTTAAAAAAAAAGCATATTTATCGTTTTTTACTTTATACATCGTTTAACATATTTCTTTTTTGTGTTTTAGAAGCAGCAAAGCTAAATTTTCTAGCCAATGAAAAAAAATTATTTAAAGGTTACCTGGGCCGTTAAGGAATGGTTAAAGCATTCAGCAACCCGCATAAACCAAAGCAACAGAAACAACTAAATAGGAAAATTTCAATAAAAAAAACTGTCTCAACACCCAATGACTGATTTTATTAGGGCATTATTTTTTTATTTTGGGTTGGAATAAACCTTTGTTATTATTTCTTGAAATATTAAGACTAGATAGACTAAAGTAATGTTCCGTTTATATTATCTGATATCAGTTATTTTGTCTTTTGAAAAAAATATGTTTTTATATTATTTAAAAAAAAACGCGTACTTTACTATTCTTATATGAGTATTTCAGAATTAGAGCACTTAACTGAAAAAGTTTATTTTTATTGTTTATATTTTTTCTATTCTGGGTTGATAGCTACTTGTTTAACCGATTATTTCTCCTAATCAGAATTTGTTATTATTTTTGCAGACATCTACTTAAGTAATGCTCCGTTTGTATTTAATACTTACTGACTTAATCTTACTGTTACTGACTTACTTATTGTTTTAATCTTTTGAAAAGACAAAAAAAATAGTTTGTTTTTTAAATGTAAATGTTTTTTATAATCAATGCAATTTTAAGGACAACTTAGATATTCAGTCTGATTCAGGGCAGCAATATCCCTTGCCAATAAAGGCAGGAATATTAGATTATAAGAAAGATAGATTATAAGATAACATCAATGTAACCGAAATACTGATTTGTTCGCGAGAATAGTCCCAGGAATCGCTTACCTTGGAAAACAGAATTCTTACAAATACAGGTACAAATTAAAGAAAACTTGCAAACGAGATCGTATCGGTAAGGATGGTGCACTAACTAGTGTCACCAATGAGCCTATGATGAAGACAAATATAAGAGAATGTTCCAAGTAACACTTGCCGAGTTGATCCCAATTTAAGAATGCCATTCGCCCAAATGAGACTAAAGTGCTTAAAATAATAATTGTAGCAGATATAAATATATCAACTTATAATATGGACAGAGCAAATTGCTCTAGTGATTATATTCCAGCTGAGATGTCTCTTAACTCACCGACAATTAATCACCAGCCGGTAAATAATTCTTCAGACCTGTCAGGTTTAATAAACAGTAGCAATATCGTATGGGGTACTCAAAATGATATAATACTGTGAAGCAAGTATCAACAGATGCCGAGGACAGAAAATACGCAGCTCTACATAAGGAAGAAGTGCCTACGCTTTTGTTACCATTAGGTTCGAAAAATTGTTTGCAGCAGAATTGGAATAAACCTACGTATGGTCAATGTAGAATATTTGAGGGTGCCTTTACCATTAGTGATACTGAATGGAGGGAAATACTCGATGGTAAGAAGAACTTATATAACCGATTGCTGTAATCCCCTTTTTAAAAAATCAATTATAATTAATAAAACTAATTTTTATTTCTCTAAACGAACATTACTAGTTGAAGACCTAATTCAGACTAACTAAAATGCACTAACAAGTTTGTTACATTAATATGATGATTGTACATTCTGCGCTCGCTGGCTTATCTGCGTTCGCAGAATGTTGGGTGATCAACCTATGGATGTGAATCTTCTCACGGGAACTGCTCGTATAACTCCTCCACCCTCAGAACGAAGCATCCCCTGGGAGGCTGATTTTCGTTTCCTTCAGTTCTATGTCTTCCGATTGATTGGTTCCACTTGTAATTTTCTTTGGACTCGATTTCTTGTTCTTTCTCCATTTTAGATAAAGATACGGGATGGCAATTGCCAGTAGAATATACAGGGTGATGGTCCAAATGCTTGGAGTATGGTAGTTATAGCTGATCGGATCTTCGATTGGTATTATTGGGTCGGTCGGTAGTTCCTTAAGGTTTAATTTCTTGAGTTCTACTTTGAATTTCGGGGTTTTATTGATTTTTGATTGGAGACTGGCAACGTCAATGACCAGTGGTTTCCCATAGCTTTTTTCTTGAAAAACTAATTCTTGTCCTCTGAAGAATAGCTTACAAGGCTCTTCCTTGATTAGAAATATACCCATAACAGATGTGGTTTCAGATGAACTTTCGCATTGGGCTTTGATTTTTCCTTCTTTTGGGAATACGGCCAGATATTGATTGATTTCAGGAATAGTCTCGATGTAATTTTCATTTATGTCTAGCTGAGTAAAACGACAGTTACTTGAGTTTTGGTTTAACAGAATGTTTTCTTCACAGGGTGCTCGATAATTCACTTTCAGTTTATTTGGACAGTGATACCATTTGCCTTGTGTACACATGTCAGATAGAGGTTTAATAGACTCTTCGTCTTTAGATTTAAGTAAAAATTTTGTGTTTGGAATTATCGTCAAATATTCTGATTCATGTCTTGTTGGTACAGGCAACATATAAAATAGATCGAATTCTTTTTTGAAATAAATAGGGATTGATAAGAAATAGGTAATTCGATCGGAGTCGATTTTGCAATGAATTTTTAAAAGTGATTCGAAATTTAGAATATTTTCGTACTTGACCTCAAAAGGCAGCGAAATTTCGTAATGATATGAAATTCTCTGGATTTCTAGAAATAAGTCGTGAGACTTAATTATACTTGGATGTAATGTATTTAGTCTACAAAACGTTATAGAGTTTTCAACTTCTTGTAGAGTATTAAGTATAGTATTATAAAGAATATTGAGTTGGTTAAATGTGTTGCATCGTTTTTGATAAATGATCTTAGCTGCATTATTTTTGATTTTAGCACTAATTCATTGTGTTGAATGTCCTGTATAGTTTTATTAAAATTGTTTATAATTTGATGATTGATGGAATATTGGGCTTTTAATTGGCTTTGTAAATTTCTCTCGTTACTTTGGATTTGATTGAGTATATTATATATTTTCTCACCGTCAGAGGCGTCCAGATTTCCAGTTAGGCTTTTGATTATAGCACCAACTCCATCAATTAAACCTCTCTTAGACAATTTTTTATTATGGATTTTGATATTACCTATTTTGCTTAATATTAATGTTCGGCTATATTTTACTATTTTATTATAATTATCTAGTTCTTTATTAAATATACTGTTGTTAAGATAAGTTAGCTTAAGATTGTCATACTGGCTATTCAAGCTTTCATATTCGTCATATAAGGGCTGTAGGTCATAGTAGTGAACGAATGTGTGTTCAGTCTTTTGTAGTCTGGCAGGGCCCAGGTTGATAGGGAGAATGCCTACGCTTTTCGTGATATTTCTTATTTGTGTTCCTTGTCCGAGGGCGAGGACCCTGAAATAGTTTTGGAACAATGAGCTTTAGGTCTTTTTATATCAGAGATATGAATTTTTGCACAAGTGTTACCGTGTTTAGTCCGAATTTCTGCTGTTTTTCGTTCAGGATTAACATTAGATATAGTTTGTGATTTAAATTTATTCCGCGTTTTACCTTGTTTTTGTTTGTCTTTGACGTAAACTTTCTCTGGAATTTCTGGAAGTTTTTCTCGATTCTTGTTAGCTTTGTTAATTGCCGTTTCCTTTTTCATCTGAATATCTTCGTTTATTTTTTGATACAAAATTTTAATTTTTTCTTTATGTTTTTCTACGTAATTATTGACTAATTGGCTTCCTATGTCAATATCGAAAGGGGAATTTGTACATAAATGGCCAGTGACTATTTCATACGGTTTCATGTTTGTTACGGAATGAATTGTGTTGTTATATGCTAATAGGGCGTAATCTACTTTTATTTCTATCGGGTCATCTTTATAGTCATTTTGATTATTTAACAACCTGACATTTTCTATCAGAGTCGAGTGGAAACGTTCAATTAAACCGTTAGAATCTGGATGTTGTGAACTGATAAAATGAATTTTAATTTTGTGAGTTTTAAGTAGTTCCTGTACCACAGAATTTTTTATTTCTGACCCATTATCTAAAATAATTTGTTCCGGGATGCAATGGTGTGTAAAATATTTTAATAATTTATTCGTTACCTCAATACCTTGTGCCGCGTTAAGTTTATAAGCTTGGGCGTATTTAGAAAAGGATTCAATGATTGTTAAAAATTTACAATTTTCTAAGGTGATACTATCTATGTGTAATATTTGAAATGGCTTAATTGCTGTGGGTGTAATGTTATATTCTAGTCTCAGCGGTCGGCGGCGGTCATACTTCGTCAGTTGACAAGGTTCGCAATTATTTATATAATTTTGGATGGATTTTTGTAGATTGGGCCAATAGTATACAGTTTTTATTCTCTTTTCGGTTTCATCGATTCCTCGATGATTGGTCTTACCTTCGTGGCTATTTTTAATAATTTCATTACTTTCATCGTTGTCAACGACGTCGATTAATTTCCGTGAGCATTTAATCATATTAATTAGTGAATTTTTGATGAATTTTTGAATTACTGCGCAAAATTCTTCGTATATCGGATCCTCAAAATATAAGTAATATTTTATTTTAGGGACCACTCTTTCTTTGACGAACTTAACAATGTCTTGTTCTAAATTATTTTTAGAAAATTGAACTATTGTGCGTTGTTTCGTTTTAAATAGATTAATAACTGATGGATCAGCTGGTGAGAAATTTACTTGAGAAATTATAATTTGGTTTTTGCCGTAGTTTACGGGGCAATCAACGATCGGTAGAGCAATTATGGGATTTTCGTGGTTTGAGTGAATCGTCGCGTCGTCTTCTTCGACGTTTTCGTGGTTATCCAGATCGCCTGCTTCAGCTACGACGGATTCATTGCTTTCACGATTGGGATTATTTAGGGACTGATTGAATTCCTCGATGTAATCGAAAATGGGTAATTTAGATGGTTCGGTTTCGTTTACGTTAAGTTCTATTCGAGACAGGGCATCGGCGTTTTTGTTAAGAGAGCCCTTTTTATATACAATTTCGTACTCAAACTCTTCGAGTTTTAGACGCCACCTAACTAGTTTCGAGTTCGGCTCTTTTAGAGAAAATAACCACTGCAAAGGTTTATGGTCCGTAACTATTTTGAACCTTCTGCCAAAAAGGTACGGGCGAAAGTATTTCGTGGCCCATACAATAGCCAATAGCTCTTTCTCGATTGCAGAATAGTTTATCTCGGATTCACTTAGTGTCCTACTAGCATAAGCTATAGGTAGATCCGATCCGATTTTTCCTTGCGATAGCACAGCTAAAGCGTAATTGCTGGCATCTGTTGTCAGAACAAATGGTTCTGAAAAATTAGGATACTGCAATATTGGTTCGTTGGTCAAGAGATTTTTGCATAATTCGAAACAGCTGATATAGTCCGGGTCATTGGTGTTTATAACGGCATCCTTTTTAAGGCACTTTGTTAAAGGTTTGGTTACTCTCGCAAAGTCTTTAATAAACTTCCGATAGTAACCTAGTAAGCCAAGGAATCCCTTAAGTTGTTTCGGTTTCCCGGGTATGGGGTATCTTTGAATAGCCCTAATTTTATCGGGATTCGGTTTTATCCCGTTGGGAGTTACGATGTGTCCTAAATAGGCCACTTCCTTGCGGAGAAACTGACTTGTCGAGCTGTATTTTAAAATTCGCCGTTCTTAAGCGATCGAACACTTCGCGAAGTCTGACGATGATTATATCATCGATGTATACGAGACACCTCTCATTTTGAATGCCTCTGAGAATGTTATCCATAACCCTCTGGAAGGTTGCTGGGGCATTCTTCAGGCCAAACGGCATACGAAGGTATTCGTAGTGGCCTTGCTCAGTGTTGAATGCGGTTTTGGCAATGTCTTCTTCAGACATCTCGATCTGATGGAAGCCAGAGGCTAGATCGAGAGTTGAAAAATATTCACATCGACCCAGTTTGTCTAATAGATCAGTGATATTAGGCAGCGGGTAACTGTCACCTATCGTTTTTTCATTCAACTTCCTATAGTCCACTACAATTCGCCATTTCCTCTGTCCTGACGCATCTACCTTTTTTGGGACTACCCAAATAGGTGAGGACCAGGGTGAACAAGAAGGTCGAATTATTTTTTGGTCTAACATTTGTTGGACTTGCTTGCGTACTTCGTTTTTGTGTACTTCAGGGTACCGATACGTTTTCGTATAAACAGGTATTTCATCGGATGTTTTTATATTGTGCTTAATTTTGCTAGTAAAAGTCAGCTGATTTCCTTCGATATGAAAAATATCGGAGTATTCCTTTACTAATGATAAAATCGCATCGCGTTCTTCTGAATTCATATGTTCAGTTCTTATTTTGGAAATATCAAATTTATATTTTTCTGTATAATAGTGGTTTAAATTAGGATTTAAAGACGTATCATATTCATCGAAATTGATTGCCTCGATTGGTTTGATAATTTTGATAGATTTTGGTAAATCAGATGGATTTAAAATGGTGCAAATAGCTTCAGAATTTTTTACGCACGTGAGACATTCCGGTATTTCTAAGTCCGCAAGTTTCATATAAGGAATTACAACATCGCCTTCTTTTATATTTTTAATTTTTAACTTAATTATTTGTTCGCATCTGGGTTGTACGGTGATGCAATTTATGCTGACGTTAGGCGTTTCATGAAATTTAATTTTTATTTGGCTTTTGGGTGTCACTAAAAGATTTTTATCTAAAATAATGTTAGCATTTAATAGTTTTAGGTTATCGATGCCTAATAGGCAATCGAAGTGATTATGAAAGTTAAACAGGTAAAATTTTAATCGAGCATTTTTATTAAAAATTTTTGGACATGGAATAGAAGTACTATAATTTTCTATCGAAGTACCATGTGCAGTGTAGATTTTAAATGGGTCCTTTTTTATAGAATTTTTAAAGTATTTATGAGCAATTTCCGGTCTAACAAAAGACTTCGTGCTTCCTGTGTCAATTAAAACTTTTAGATTATTTTCGGGGAATACAATAAATGGAAGCTTACTTTCATTATGATTTACGTTCATTAGTTCAAATTTTGGGGTTCGTGATTGTTCGGTTCCATGTATTCGCTTTCCGAGGCTATTTCCTGAAAAAACTCATTTTGAGGATTTTCGGTAGTTTCGTCATAATGGTCATCGTCGGGTAGTTCGACTGATGGTTGATCGTCAATATTAAATAATTCTTCGGCGATGAAATTCGGACGCGCATTAGGGTCACTCCTAAAATAATTTTGGTTATTAGGGCGAAAGATTCGATTTTGGCCTTGTGGATTTTGTCCTGGCCTATAAGTGTTCATTGTCGATACACTCATCGGAACTGGTTTAGGCAGAATTTTTAATTGATTAGGTCTGAAAACATTTCGGTTTGTTGACGGTCCGGCACCTTGATCCGGGCGCATTAATTTTTGCGTAAGTTGGGGATTATGTTGGAAATTTCGCAATTGTAATTGAGGCTGGAAATTAGGCCTAAATAACCTATTCTGAAATATTGGTTTATTTTGAACTGGACTAATTATAGGTTTATTATTAAAGGATTTTGTTTTGGCAATTCTATTTTGCGCCGTTTCTATCTGAAAGTCATTTGTTAACATATTTAACGCGCTGTTAAGATCAGGAGGATTTTTTGTCCTCATCAAAGAGCCTACTGGGTCTTTGAGACCTCTAAGCAAGATTCTTAGGGCCAAATTTCTGTGATAATTTATTAACACCACGGCATCGTTACCTTCACTATGGGTTGCGATATAAGAGGTTTGCAAATTTAATATTTGTTGTATACGAGTGTAAAATTCAAATGGAGTTTCATTTTCTTGCTTACATTCAGTCATTTCTATGTTAACTGTGTAAATATCTCTTTTGTCTGCATAAGCATTGAGTAATGACAATTTTAAATCAATCCAATTGTTAATTATGCAGGACGAAATATTAATAGCAGCTTCACCTTTAATTTTTGCTAAAATGCTAGACATCAGATATTCATTCTGAAAGTCTGTCGGATCGACAGTGTTATAAAATTTATTTACGAGCTTTTCACTTATTTCTATAAATCTAGGTAAAAGTTCAGATCGACCATCAAAGTCTGGTATCATGTGCAAGTATTCCTGTTTTAAAACAGGTGTTGAAATAGGTACTGCATTTGCTGCAGTATTTACATTGGGTTGTGCCATGTTAAATTTAATGTGTGCAGAATTTTTTGAAAAAAGTTTGATACCCTTGAGGGATTCAAGGAGTGCGAGAATGAATCAGAATCTTCGGAACTTTCAGAATTATATTGATCAGAGGGGCCTCTATAAGACATAGATGTACTTACAGCAATAGTACCAAGAATTCCATGTGATTGGGTCCAAATAGAGCTGATATTCCTTCAGTACTCGATTCTCACTAGGCTACTGCTCCCTTTCACCTAGCTGGACTTGTTTCACCATTTCGGACAGTGTGTGTTCACTCGCGACCGGGCCACAAAAATGCCCAATTTTTTCGATAGTCAATAAATCGTTAAAACGAATCGATATTATGTCACTTAATACCGATTGACTATCCTACCGACTGCGCCACTTATATAACCGATTGCTGTAATCCCCTTTTTAAAAAATCAATTATAATTAATAAAACTAATTTTTATTTCTCTAAACGAACATTACTAGTTGAAGACCTAATTCAGACTAACTAAAATGCACTAACAAGTTTGTTACATTAATATGATGATTGTACATTCTGCGCTCGCTGGCTTATCTGCGTTCGCAGAATGTTGGGTGATCAACCTATGGATGTGAATCTTCTCACGGGAACTGCTCGTATAACTTATATATATATATATATATATATATATATATATATATATATATATATATATATATATATATATATATATATATATATATATATATATATATATATATATATATATATATATATATATATATATATATATATTGTAAGAAATCTAGGCCATGTCATATGTGCTGATCACGGATTCTGGAACTCATACCCGCTGTAACCAAAACATCGCCGGGACCTACGAGATGAAATAAAGAAACAAGGAGCATTCATTCACTGACTAGCGTGACTCATTGTCGGTTCAGATACGCAATACTAAATGTATTTAATCTATAATTATTAGCTTGTTTATGATATATAATATATTTTGTGGTTTACTTCGCCTTTAATTTTTCTAATTTCTAACATCAGAATAGTGGGATATGAACTTACGTGCTTGTGGTTTGGCCTACAATAAATAAAATAAATAAAAAGTGAAAAGTTCAACAAAACAATGCAACGCCACCGGAATTCTGTGCGCGGTGCGTCCAGCGAAAGCAGGGCTGAAGAAATGACAGCTCTGGTACAATGCCGTGGTCGTCGAGACTCCAGATCGATTCCAAGGATGCATTCAAGGGGCTCCAGCCGGACTCGGAGGAGCTGTTCTCAGAGGGATAGTCGGAGACGAGGGGTGCGCTCTGAGGGTGAAGATCGAGAGCGGAGGAGGCGTTTCAGGGACAGAAGCCGAAGTCGGCAGGCGTGCTCGTCGCCGGAACGAACTGGAGAGGCTCCTGCACCACCTCCAGCAGCTCTGGCGGAGTGTTTCACACAAATAGGGGAGGCCCTGGTATCAAACATGGACAGGTTGATCGCCAAGCGCACACCTGGACTAGGTAATATTGTTTCCAATATTATTCCCGAATTTGACCCCTTGGTAAATGATGTTTCTCAGTGGATTAACGCGGTTAATGAGTTCGCCCTTCTTTACGAGTTGGACGACAGGGCAACTTCTCATATAGCGTTAACAAAATTACGCGGAACCGCAGAGGTGTGGTTTAGGGGTCTGCCAACGCGTTTATTTACATGGGGCGAGTGGAGTGCTATGTTAATAGCCAACTTCCAACCAAAGCGTGATCTTTACAATTTATTACAAAATGTTATGTCATGTACACCGCTACCTAATGAGTCTTTATATGAATATGTCTTCCGCAAATTAGCGCTTATACATAAACTAAAAATACCAATAAACGACGAAGATCGCGTTAGTTTAATAATGGGGGGTATCGATGATGTACAATTAAAGTTTACAATAGAGGCGGCGAATATAAGGGATCCGTATGTTTTAGCACAACAGTTACATCTTCTCGACGAACAAAGAAAGTCACTCAAAAATAATAACAATAATCAATTAGTAGTAACGTCAGGTGGTCCTTCTAGCTCTAAGTCTAGGGGGGTGCAACAAGTTCCTAGCAACTCCACACGATTTTCTATGACGTGTTATCGCTGCGGATCCGTTGGTCATTTGCGTCGGGATTGTCTAGCTAAAACCCCTATACGATTTCAAGAGAATCAAAAGAATCAACTCGCATTAGAGTACAAAATGTCAATTTTGTTACCAGTAATGATAGCGCAAGTCAAAAATATTTCAAAGATATTTGTATCGAAAATAATAAACTTAAGTGCTTTGTTGATTTTGGTAGCCAATGCTCCCTTATTTCAGTTAACGCAGTAAAAACCTTGAATTTGCTTAGTACACCATTAGCGACGCCAGTTATTTTGTCTACGTTAAGCGATTCGCAGATCAGGCCGACGGAGTCGGTACGTGCTCGCATTGAAATTGATGATATCAGTAAAATGGTAGAGTTCTATGTTGTTGACAAATGCGTCATGGGTGTTGAAATACTAATTGGGCAAAATTTTACAGAACTTGATGACATAGAATATTTTAAAGTCGGCAATCTTTTACAGTTTTCTCAAGGCGGTCTTGAACAAAGCGTAAATGTAATTACTCAGTCGATTGTAAATATCGGAATAAACAACAATAAAGCGGTGACAGCACTCCTATCACTCCTCAATGTATATAATGTTTGCGTTGCCACAAATTTATCTGAAGTAGGTAAGGCTAAAAATGCAAGCATGACAATTAAGTTGACCAAAACAGAACCTATTACATGCAGGCCTCGCAGGTTCGCCGAACCAGAGCGCCAAACTATCAGAGAAATAGTCTCTGAGCTTCTACAAAACGAAGTTATTCGAGAATCCAACTCCCCTTACGCTAGTCCCGTTTTATTAGTAGATAAGAAAGGCGGAGAAAAACGCTTATGTGTTGATTACCGGGCCTTGAATAAAATAACTGTGAAAGATTCTTATCCACTTCCATTAATCGACGATCAAATAAACAAATTAGCGGGAAACAAATATTTTATTAGCCTAGATTTGTTTTCGGGATATCATCAGATTCCAATGTCAGAGGAATCGATACCGTATACGGCTTTCATAACTCAGGATGGATTGTATGAGTATCTGCGTATGCCTTTTGGGTTGTCCACAGCTCCTAGCGTATTTCAGAGGGCTGTTAATGGTGTGTTAGGGCAGCTTCGTTTTAACAAAGTTCTATGCTACTTAGACGACTTGTTAATTCCTGCAAAAACGACAGAACAAGCCTTGGCTACATTACGAGAAGTACTTGAGTTACTAAAAGAAAATGGTTTATCTCTTAAATTACAAAAGTGTCACTTTTTAAAAATTGAAATCGAATATTTAGGTTACATTATCTCTGACTCGACTATTCGCCCATCCGATCATAAAATAGAAGCGGTAAATCATTTTCCAGTGCCACAAAACATCCATAACGTGAGACAATTTCTAGGTCTTACCGGGTATTTTCGTAAATTTATACAAAATTATTCTATCCTATCAAGGCCACTTACCAAACTCTTACATAAAGGTGAGCCATGGGCTTGGCAGGAGGTACAAAGCAAGACCTTTGAATTTTTTAAGGACCAGCTTGTAAAGAAGCCTGTACTTGCTTTGTTTGACCCCGCATTAGAGACGGAACTTTATACTGACGCATCTCGATTGGGGTTGGCAGGCATCCTGATACAAATTAAAAATGGTAGGAAACACGTTGTCGCGTATTATAGTCGTCATACCACTGCTGGGGAACAGAAATTGCACTCTTTTGAACTTGAGACAATAGCCATTGTGGCAAGTGTAAGAAAATTTCGTCAGTTCCTATTGGGGCGATTTTTCACGATTTTTACAGACTGCGCTGCGGTCAAAGGTACTTTTGAAAAAAAGGAACTAAATGACAGGGTAGGACGATGGGTCCTTGAACTTGGTCAATTTAATTATAATATCAAACATAAGAGTAATCAACAAATGCAACACGCGGATGCCCTTAGTCGCAACCCACCTAATATTTATCATAAAATAAAAACTGTGGCTCTATTAGCGGAAGAAGACTGGTTGCTTGCCGCCCCACAACCAGATAAAAAGATTAAGCGCATAAAACAAATCTTAGAAACAGGTAATCGCTGTGAGAACAAAGCAACCTTTAACGATTATGTTCTAAAAGGGGGAAAAGTTTATCGTGTCACCACAACTGGGTTGAGATGGTTGGTACCAAAAACTGCTAGGTATCAAATCCTTCGTATGTGTCATGATGATATAGGGCATTTCGGAATAGACAAAACATTTGAATTAATCGCTGATAAATTTTGGTTTCCGCATATGAGACGCTTTATTATTAAATATGTTAAAAATTGTCTAAATTGTATGTATTTTAAACCAAATTCAGGAAAACGGTCGGGATTTTTGCACCCTATTCCTAAAATACCAAAACATGCACCATACAATGCACATAGACCATTTAGGCCCCTTCGCAAAAACAAAAATGCAAAATTCTTATATTTTCGTAGCTATAGACGCTTTCACAAAATTCATTTTATTGTACCCTGTTAAGGATACCTCCAGTAAACATGCCATTTCTGCGTTAAAAGATGCATTCAAAGTATTTGGCGTCCCTAATCGTCTTATCAGCGATCAAGGAAAAGCTTTCACATCAAAAAGATTCGCTGAATTCATAGACAACTATGGAATACGTCACCACCTCAATGCCGTAGCGCTTCCGAGGGGCAACGGACAAGTTGAGCGGTATAATCGCGTAATTACCAATTCACTAGCGATCATGGACGCAAACGCAAATAATAATCAATGGGATGAAAATCTGCACAACTTACAATTAGGCCTAACGGTACTGTAAATAAAGCAATTGGGGTTTCGCCTAGTGAAGCACTCATGGGTTTTCGCGTTTTACCTACAAACCTCTTAGATAACGGTGTCAATGAAACAGTCGATGTAACTGCGATTCGGGATAAAATGTTTGTCTTAAGCGCCCAACACCAGGAGGAACAAAAACTTCGGTTCGATCAGAAACGGATCTCCGGCAGACAATATCACGTAGGACACTTGGTACTTTTGCGCCTGACAACTACACCAAATACAGGAACCAGCAAAAAGTTGCTACCAAAATGGCGTGGTCCTTTCAAGGTCAATAAGGTATTGGAAAACGATAGATACGAGGTGGTAGATATACCCGGCGCTACTCGGTCACGCATCCCTTATAAAGGAATAGCTGGTCTCGAGAATATGAAACTATGGATAAGATACGGGAAAGAGTAGAGGTGAGGACACAGAACACACTGTTCTGGCACAGAGCATGGAATTTTTGCTCTGGGATAGTTGGTAAGGTCACAGAATTCTTATTCTGGCTCAGAGCTATGCTCTGGAACAGGAAGACGGTTTGTCTTACCTGGGACAGGTATACCTGGTACAGGAGAATTGCTGTAAGGAGAAGTCCTTGAGAACGGTTAATTCTGCCTGGTAGTATAGGCGTTGTTTTTTTAATTTAAGGTTTTGATTTTATGTTTATGTGATTATTTATGTTTCGTTATTTTAATTATTATTACCTTTATATTACGTTCCCCTGTGTATGCATACACATGTTTATTTTCTTTCAGTAAGCAGGTACAACAAGCTGAAACGCTGAAACCGGCAAACATGCAGAAAATCTTCGATAAACTTAATCACGTATAACATACCACAAGTTCAATTTCAAATTACTTGTTTATTTCTCTCGTTTAGGTCTATCAGCTGATATTGGGTTCCAAAGGAAAGGAGTGACGGTATTGCTAGAGTGAGGACACTCTATACGTCAGGAAAGGCCGTGTAAGAAATCTAGGCCATGTCATATGTGCTGATCACGGATTCTGGAACTCATACCCGCTGTAACCAAAACATCGCCGGGACCTACGAGATGAAATAAAGAAACAAGGAGCATTCATTCACTGACTAGCGTGACTCATTGTCGGTTCAGATACGCAATACTAAATGTATTTAATCTATAATTATTAGCTTGTTTATAATATATAATATATTTTGTGGCTTACTTCGCCTTTAATTTTTCTAATTTCTAACAATATATATATATATATATATATATATATATATATATATATATATATATATATATATATATATATATATATATATATATATATATATATATATATATATATATATATATATATATATATCTATAATTATTAGCTTGTTTATAATATATAATATATTTTGTGGTTTACTTCGCCTTTAATTTTTCAAATTTCGAACAATATATATATATATATATATATATATATATATATATATATATATATATATATATATATATATATATATATATATATATATATATATATATATAATATAACGCGTTCTGCGCCTATAGTTGAAAATTGTTCATACTTTTGTGTACGATATTATATAGCCTACAGGTGATCATCAAGTAGACGTGTTTAGTTCTTCCTTTAATTATAACCACTTAAGCAAATTAACGCGACATTTAAAGGGCTATGAAAGAAAAATATCACGAAACGAATTAAGGTGGATTGAACCTTCCATATCCAGAGAGAAACGATTACTAAAAGCTACTTCTAACATAATCAAAGAAGACAACCTTCAGGATATTAAATCTGATAGTGTTCTGAGGAAGGTTAAATCAGAAAAATTGAACGACAGGCACAAGGGCAACATAATTAACATGTATCTCATGCAACGCGAAACTTCAGAGTACATCAAGGTCGTTGGGCAACTGTTTCACGTTTATGTATTTAGCACTCAACAACTCGAAATAATACAAAGAACCACCACAGGCGGTCTACCCGTTTTGCATTTAGATGCAACTGGTAATGTAGCGCGAAACCTCAGTGTTACAGCCAAAAAGGTTTTCTACTACGCGGGAGTTTTAAATGTTAACGGAAGGAATTAATTAGTTTTCAACATGATGCAACTTCATTAGGTATCTGACTGGCTAAATTCAGATATTTTGGAGTTATACAAAAACATAAATGGCTCATATTCAGCAGAGTAGTAACAAATTTTAGTTATGCCTTCATTAACGCCGTAATTATATATTGGAAGACTTAAAAGACCTAAAAACCTATTTAGAAATTTGCTACGTCATCGTTAATGAGATTGGCTGGGAAAAATTTAAAAATATTACCCCTATTCATTTGTGCTATATACATTACTTTAGAATATTGACAAAATATATTAACAAATGTGAACCTAATTTTAAAAAACAAAAGCTGTATAAAGAATTGTTAAGTGCTGTAATCAGTTTTAAAGGGTTCGAAAAAATGACGCATTGGTTTATATAATGACTGTTTTACTGACCACAACATATTCATGCGCCATAGTAGAAAATGCATTTGTAGATTTGCTAATATTGTGTAGTAGTGTTAACATGCAGTCTGATTACCCTACAGAAATGTGACAAAGATTCATATATAGATATTGAAACAGATCACAACGAAACTATTTATTTAAACAGTCCGCTTTACAGACACTTCATGAATATAATCAATAGAATGTCTGCCGTTCAGACAAATAGTTCGACTGCAAAGAATATATATTACAACAAGGATCGTTTCGACTTTATATTAAGGAAATATATTCCGTTTTCACCTCTTTGTAGTGGACTTTTACTGCCATCTGATACATTGCGATTAAGTAATGCTGACGTAGAAAATTTATTTGGCTTTGTCCAAAGTAACATTTTTCATGGCGTACCAAATCAAAAGTGCAGTAGAGTCGTGTAACGTAAATAAATTCCGTTCCGTTTTGTGGCAAATGTTTGAATTCTTATAACAAATATTTGAAATAAAACCGCGCGACCTGCTAGAAATTTACCGCGACTCACCATCTACGGTTGCCCCTACTTTTCCCCCGCTACAAGCACGCACATTTATACGCGGGATCGCCAAAAATTCTTCCCTTTCCTTTTCTGTCGGCTTGTCTTTAGTCTGTCGACCTTACGCTCTCGAAGAGATATCTTCCGTATGCTGCCCTACTAAGCGCAGAGGCGGTAACTGACATTTTACTGAAAATTGTAGTAATGGTTTCTTCGTATACTATACACATTTTATGAACCTAATACTAGTGTTTTTAGGGCATAACTTATTTGTAAATACAAAATAACAGGTATTTTTATTAGACGTATCTACACTTGTTGTGTAAATAACTAAAGTATTTGGCGGTAAGTAGCAATTGCTAATATGTATTAGCCGTAAATACTGCAGATCCTGCTAAATTACCTTAGCATTTTAAAGTTACGGCTAAAATATCTTAGTATTAGTTCTGTTGCGCCATTTTTGCGTTAGTTCGACAAGTCTAGACATTTCTTAGTGAGACGTGATCATATAACGACGTAAATACATACTTACATTGTTTGTGTATCTAAATCAGATTTTAGAATAATTACTGTGTTAATAATTACTGTGTATTAAATCTAGTGTTATTATTACAACATAGATGGTGTTAATAAAGGTAACATGTTATGAATTATTATAAATTTAATATACTCATCTCTTGAAGGTTTAGAAATGGCTTCGAACAGAACTAAAAAAATTCTAGAACAGGCTAAGCATGCCTTTAATAATAATAATGACAACATTAGTCCTCAAAGAAGACCAGAAGAAATTGAGAATAATATTTTTGAAAGTCGCTGTGAAAATGTTCAAATATTGAATCGACCTAATTCTACCACAAACGTAATTCAGTCATATAATTACGCAATTGCCCTGGAGAACCCAATAATGATCGACATCGGCTCTTGCATCCCGATATATTCTAATAATATTGATATCATTGTTTCCAAAAATGAAATTAATGATAATAATCAAGGAGCCTTAACAGATGGGAATGAGATGGCACTGCAAAACGCTATCATAACCGCCAATAATAATAATAATAATGGTAAGCACTGGTAGTATCCACTAATTAGGTACCTAATAATAATGTTAAAAACACACTTTTTCTATGTTTCCACATAGAGGTATCATAAGAGAATTAATTCCTCCTGTAACTTTTTCTTTTGCGAGTAAAAAAATAATATCTAAAAGAGTCATGGGAGGAGGGGGGGAGTTGTTCTCGTGTGATAGCCCTGTGTATTTAATTGTGTGCCAGCATAGTTTTAAACGGTGCTAAACTTTTAAACTCGCTGAGTGGCAAGCACCACTTTTTTCATGTGCACCTCATAGGTACCTATGCTTGGAGAAAACGTATTATAATAAAGCTTAAATAGATGAGTCAACAAAAACTGTCGCGGGCTCCTGATATTTGTAATTTTATTTTGTCCCTATAATATTTGTAATTTTATTCTGTTTTATTTTTAGGAAACTGCAGTTCTGAAAATGTAGATTATGGAACATCTGCCACGCGTCAGGTATTCACTGACTTAACTAACTTGATATGTTTTGATGTTGAAAATCAACATTTCGAGGAACAAGAAAATATAGGCGCGATAGGAAATCAACTGACATGCAAAGAAAATGATACTGATAATGAGATGATATGCGTAGAAAAAAATACCGAAAATGAGATGGAAAAATGTGTTGAAGATGAACATAATCCTGTCATTTTAGGCGATCAACTGGAAGATAATGCACACAATCAAACCGAAGAAGTTGTACAACATGAAACAGAATCTAGTGACGAATCTATATACAAAATTGAAACTGGGTATACTAAAGAGGAGGTTAAAAGAAAAAGGAAGAAGTTTATGTATTCAGTAACCAATCGAAAAATTAAACTTATAAATAAACGCAAGAAAGCGCATTGTGTACTTAAGGGATGCAGTATCAAATGTAAGAAAGTTTGTAGTCAAAACATATCAAATGAGAGGAGAGGAGAGCATATCAATAATCAATTTTGGCACATGAACAGACACGATCAGAAAAATTTTGTAGGAGAAAATTCCCGTAGGTCTTCCACTAACAATTACTTTTTAAAAAATGAGCAAGGCAAGTCGATTACGGTATGTAAAGTATTCTTTTTGACTACTTTGGGGTTCAAAAAGACAAATGATAAAATATTGGAGAATATGTTAGAAAAACAAAAACATTATATTACACCTAAAAAGGATAGAAGAATTGGTCGTAATCCTCGCAATAAAATAGATCATGATTTTATAAAAAAACATATAGAATCATTTAACCCTAATGTATCCCATTATAGGAGGGAACATGCCCCGTTGCGAAGATATTTACCAAGCGATTTATCTGTGAAACTTCTATATGAAGATTTTAAGCTCAAAAATCCTAATTTCACATGCTCTTATGATCTATATCGTTCCTTAGTACGACAGCTCAACATATCCTTTGTAAAATTAGGTCACGAGGAATGTGAACAATGTGAACATTTTGAGATGCATGACCATTCTAAAGACAATTTAGATCCTGAATGTTCTGAGTGCTCAAAATGGAAAAAGCATATTGAAATGGCTGCAACAGCTCGATTGAAGTATAGAGCAGATGCTGAAAAACCTCACTCTGATGATGAAGTTATATTCTCTGTGGATTTACAAAAAGTGGTAATGTTACCAAGGTGCGAAATGTTTAAATCAGTTATATTTACACAGCGCCTCGTCGCATATAACGAAAGTTTCGTTCCAGTTGGAACTAAGAACAGGAGTCTTAACCCAACAGCTGCAATTTGGCATGAAGCTATTAGAGGCAGAAAAAAGGAAGACATCATTAGCACCTATCATACATTCATTTTAAGCCAAAGAGATAGAACAAAAATTATACTGTGGGTCGATAATTGTACGTCCCAGAATAAGAACCGGGCTTTTCTGTCTTTTCTCATTTATATTGTAAATTCGCCATTGATTAATGTTAAAGAGATTGTCGTTAATTACTTTGAACCGGGACACACTTACATGTCAGCAGATGCTTTTCATCATCAGGTTGAAAAGTCATTAAAAAGGTACAAGAAAATTTACGATTTCAATGACTATAAATAAGACCGCTGTACAAAATTCCAATTCCTCGAAAGTGACCTTACTTGAAATGAAACTTCAAGACTTCTTTGAATGGAAAGATTACTCATCGAAATACAAACTAAAACAAGAACAAAAAGTTTATCTGCATGACATAGTACAAGTAGTGGCAGAAAGGGACAAAATGTGTTTATGTTATAAAAATGATTTTGATGGTCCTCTGCTACCCCTAAATTTTTTGAATGCGAAGGTAATGAAAACGGGAATACCTCACCCACAACCGCAAGAAAAATGTAGGGGAATTACTTTACAACGCCGTGATGGAATTATTAAACTAATTCAAAGCAGAAACAGCATTATACCAATCAACCGGCTACCATTTTGGCAAAATATTCCAATTTCCGACGAAAACCTCGAAGACGAAACCTGCTAAAACTTAATATTATAAATAATATGAGCATTGTATATTGCATGCAAATTAATGTAGATATTGTTTTTTACTTTTTCATATCTTTAATAAAACTATTTGTTTCTTTTCCTTAATTGTTTTTCTTAATTTTCAATATTCTGCTTATATTACAATTTGTAGTTATGCTAAAAGTCCTTAGCATTATCTACTTACTCCGAAAACCTTTAGCAATACTAACATAAATGTTAGGCGAAGAAGGCGTATCTACTTTTTATATTGTAAAAATATGTTTTTTTGCATATTTTGATAAAAAAATATGCTTCAGCATATGCTATATACCGTCTAGACATATTTTGGTTTGGTTACCGTGCATTATAAACATGGCAGAGCAAAATAAACAAAAAGGCTAATATCTCGAAACTATACTGATGTTAGTTACCGCCTCTGCGCTTAGTAGGGCAGTATGGTAGTGCAGTGATTCAAAGTTACCAGGTATATTCTTTAATATTTTATTCATTAATTTATATATATATATATATATATGTATATATGTATATATATATATATATATATATATATATATATATATATATATATATATATATATATATATATATATATATATATATATATATACGTTTCGGTCCCTTTCTTGGGCCTTTTTCAAAACAAAATAAAATACTCTTTTGAAAAAGGCCCAAGAAAGATACCGAAACGTCAAGTAACCTAATCAGTCGTTTTATTGCTACTATCCCAAGATAAACCCTCCAAAAAAAAAAAAAAATATATATATATATATATGTATATATGTATATATGTATATATGTATATATATATATATATATATATATATATATATATATATATATATATATATATATATATATATATATATATATATATATATATATATATGTATATATATATATATATATATATATATATATATATATATATATATATATATATATATATATATATATATATATATATATATATATATATATATATATATATATATATATATATATATACCTATTCTTTGCTGTATGTGACACCCATTTAAAGCAATGTAGAAATGACACCCTTCGTATATAAAAGATAAACAACACTTGAATTACTGGCACCAGGACAAATGTTGGCCAAACGGCACAACGCTGTATAAAAAATATCAGTAATGGTGAACCTGACACCCAGCACTGTTGCCAGTTCAGCGGGTGCTACACTGTTTTAGAGGTCTATGTATTTTTATACATTAAACGTAAAACGGGATTGTTTAACGAAATGCCATAATTAACAAATGAAATTATAAAAATAGGTATGGCAAAGCGATTTTTATCATTACATATTGTAAGGACAATATGTAATGTATTGTTCCGTACAAAAATACATATTGTAAGGAACTTGGATTAGCCGAATGGACTGATATTATGACTTTAGTCCCATTCCTAGATCATGGTAATATATGCAGGGCCGCGCCAACCCTCTGATTTTTTCCGGGGCAAGGCTAGCCGCCCTAATTTACCTACCCTAAAATTTTTTTTTTAAATACAACAAAGAAATATTTCTATAACCATCATGCATAAAAAACGAAGAGCTACATGGTGATTGCTATATTTATCTAGACATAGGTTTGATAGTCCACCTGAGTTTGAGATCTCGGGGGGTTGCCGCTCTAGGGCCATTATTCAATTGTCGAAAAAAGTTCAAATAAAATATGTAGAGAATAAAATTGCATAATTTTGGTCTTATCTATTTTTTATGCGACAAATAGTTTTCGTTCTACGGCGCGCCGAAGCTGGGGGTTGATTTGCAATTTTCTTCAAAATCAGTTTTATCGCTGATTACGACGATGATCGACATCAAATAATTATCCAATATTTTTTCCGAAAGAGCAATGTTTTCTGAGTCGGCAGGAGATGCCTAATTTGCATCTGCTGGTCGCATATTACTTAAAACTATTGGTCGCAAATGAAAAATGAATAGGACGAAAATATTTTGTTTATGGTTCGCGGTGTGGGTGGGACCTCATGCATTGGATATTTTGCTTACGGGCCCGTGAAAGTCTTGCTACGCCACTGTTTGCATCATAGAGGACCAAGTGTTATACAGGCGATCTATATTTTTCACTCCATGTTGAAAAATTCCTTATAAATATCAATCAAATGCGTTTCGCCGCCCCGGGGTGACGCCCCGCTTCGCCCCCCCTGGCGCGGCTTTGAATATATGATCTAAGGTCCCATTGTTCATTGCTACGTCTCTCAGACACCCAGCAGGTGACATCATCGGTGAAACTGGTGACAGAAAATCATAACAATAGCAGATTCTTCGGCTACGTGTTTAATTTTTTTGTCAACTCGGCAAATATTACACACTCCCACTTCTAATGCGACATCACCTCATTTTGTAAGATATGGTG
This sequence comes from Tetropium fuscum, assembly GCA_964058915.1. NCBI lineage: Eukaryota > Metazoa > Arthropoda > Insecta > Coleoptera > Cerambycidae > Tetropium > Tetropium fuscum. Next base: position 56,798 of record CAXKVY010003195.1, read on the forward strand.
TTAGTTGTTAGTTCATTAAGTAAGTATATACCTTAAATAAATAATATTATTAATATTTTTTTAAATTATTAAGTTTTTTTACGTTTCGGATTGTTATTTCTATACAGTGTGTCTCGGGAGTACCGTACAATTGTAAATTATTTATTTCTGGATTTTGTTATTTCCTATACAGCTGTGCTTGTTCAAAAATATTTTAGGGATAGTTCAAGTTATGATAAGTTGGAATGAAAACGATACGACAAATATAATAAATTGTATAAGCTCATCAAAATAAAAAAAAATAATTTAGATTATCTTTAAATGTTGTATTTGACTATATCTTATAATTTTAAGATTTTGGTATTTGTCATTTCGTTTTTAAACGAAATAGAAAATAGTTTAGTATTGTGTAACATTTCTTAACTTTTTGGACACCCTGTATACTAATTTTGCTTGTAATTATGAAACAATGGGTTTTTCCATAAACAAAATATTTCCCTCTAAAATTATTGTCCAAATTCAAAATCATTTTTAATCGACATAGAATTGGGAGACATACGGTATAAATAAATTCTCCCGCAGTTTAATTTTCTAACCGTAAATATTGTTCTATTTCAGTCAGAAAACCGAATTGCAACATGTTGTGGAACATTTTCATTTTTGGCTTAATTACTCAGACCATTTCCCAGCCTCAACCTCAGGTGATAACTGCTGGAGGAGCGGTCCCACCTCCACCTCCGCCGCCAGGAAGAGGTTTTCAACTGAAATGCAGCGATAATTATGCCTATGCAGACAGGACCGACCAGGCCTTGATACAGGAATTTGAGCAAAACGCTCCCCCGGGGTACCAAGTAGTATCAGTTGAACCATGTATATACCCGGGCAAAAATGCCCACAGATACATTGTAAAATACCAATCTACTAATTTTCGTCGATGTGAAGATATCAAACGAGTATTTCATGATATGAATACCTACAAACCTCAAAACAGCAATGTAGGATTGATAGCGGTGGTTCCAGGGGGATACACAGTGGAATACAAACAATTTTGTATGTGCTACCGGCGCTCTTTTAGAAGACGTAGACAAACAAATTTATGGAACTATTTTGATACCATTGACTATCGTTTTTATAACAATACCATCAAAACCGTTCCAAGAAGATATCCCGGAGGCAATATGGGTAGATGTGACGACCACGACTTGACGTGCGGCCCACCATTATTTTTCATGTGAATTATCATATTTGTATTGTTATGTGTATATAAAATTTAATATTATATTTTTTGAATCAATAAAATTGTGTTCTAAAGTTTATTATTATTTTAATATTCTGTTATTTATCTAATTTGAAATTAAATACTATATTATATCGAAGTTTGTGTCCGTCAAACACTTTTTACAGATGAAAAATTGTTGTGAACATGATCATGTTCCCAGCAATTTTTCATCTGTAAAAAGTGTTTGACGGACACAATTTTCGAAGCTCTTTTCGAAAGCATAATCAACGAACGTAGGTAACCTAGCGTTTTCTTTTAACCTATGTTGCCCACGTTAGTTGATTATGATTCCTTATGGTTCAAAAGTTAACGTGAAATTTTTAACGTAGAATTTTGTTTCCTGTAACTGTAGGAATAAAAATAGAATCTTTATTGCCCACAGCTATGTTCTGTAAGCAAATTTTCTGTGGTGAAAATTCCATAAAATACCATTAATATTGAGCCTTAAAAGACAATTTTTCATCTGTAGATGTATTACGTGCTTATACAAATACCTACAAACAATATTTTGAATCAAGAATTTTTTGTTTCATATAGGTATATGTAGGTATACTCAAAATAATATTTTTTTCATAGAAATATAATAATTTTGTAACGAGAAAAACATAATGAAACAACTTATATATTTATGAAGGGTATCCCACTTAATAGTGCAACGCCTTTACAACTTTTTTAGTTTTGATATTTGACCCAAATTTTCCTCAGAGATATAACATATTAGGATCATCTTATCTACTATCTCCATGTAACTATTAATTTCTTTAACCTCTTAGTCTTTAAAAATAACCAAAGAATGCATTCAACAGCAGTTTTGGAGACACTTGTAGTATAGGTACTGCCAAAGTATGGAATAAATTCATTATTTTATGAATATAGAATTTATGTATATTTTCTTAATGTGAATCGTTTGGCATAATTGTCGAATTCTTGACATCATGTGTCAAATTCGTGACGTAATCGATATTCTTTTTAACGACAAAATGGATCATGTGATACCTCTCTTGACAGGTGTTTAATTTTTTAAATTGTCCTTTTAATTTTTAATTATTTCAATAGTATGTACACGTACAATTGTCTTGATTAAATAAAAAACATAAGTCAGTGGAAAGCTGTTTTTCAAAAAACATCCTGTATCTTTTAAACGATAAGAGAGCCCTAATGAAATATAAAAAAAAACATTTATATCGATCAGCCATAGTTTTTTTTAAGAAATAAGGCTGACATGTTTTAGCATCTTG
>CAXKVY010003196.1:5000-47500 GCA_964058915.1 Tetropium fuscum
ATGAGCCAGAGACTTGAAATTTGGTAGGTGTATAGTGTTTCGCTGATAATACAATTTAATTTTTTTTTTATTTCGAAACAGTCAAAATGGCGGATTCAAAATGGCGGACTCTCCTATTTATAAACTGGTATGTCTCAAACTTGAAAATTTGCGGTGTTTAAGGTCATTCAATTCAATTTTTGCTTCAAACTTTAAAAAAATCAAAATGGCGGACTATCCTCTTTATGAATCGATTTATCTCAAACTTGAAACTTTGCGGTGTTTAAGGTAACTTAATACAATTTTTAACTCAAACTTTAAAAAATCAAAATGGCGGACTATCCAATTTATGATCCGATTTGTGTCAAACTTGAAACTTTACGATGTTTGAGGTCACTAATACAATTTTTGACTCAAACTTAAAAATAAAATGCGAACCCAAAATAGAGGACTATCGAATTTATGAACCCGATTTGTCTCAAACTTGATAGGTACTTGGGGGGTAGATAAGGGTTGTTTATGGTTACTCACTGGGCTCATTAATTTGCTTTTAACGAGTCCTATACATTATATTTGGTGAGGAGGGTTTATGATAGAGGCAGGAGGCGGACCGTAGAACTTAAAAAACTAAAAACTACAAAATAAAAATAGGTAAAAAGACTATTAACTTAAATGGTCTTATTTTAAATCATCAGTTATACTAAAAACTACAAAATAATTAGCACATAAACTGAAGTTTCCTGGGATTCTGACGTTTGGTAAGAAATAAAATCGTGGGGGCATAAAAACCCTATTTCAAATGCGCACCACGTTTTTATTTCTTACCAAACGTCAGAATTTCAGGAAAGTCCAGGTTTGTGTTCTAATTATTTTGTAGTTTTTAGTACAACTGAGGATTTAAAATAGAACCGTTTAAGTTCAAAGTTTTTTACCAATTTTTATACTAAAATAAACATATCTTTTAAAAAGTCTTTTCAATACAAAAAACAGTCGAGTTTTTCCTCTTATATCTGTGGTATTCACGACAAAAAATATTTGTTTGCTTGACGAAACAAGATATAATTGTATATTACAAGATATTATAACAGGTATAATTGTTATAAAATACGGATATATATTAATAAAACTAACCAAAATTAGATTTAACAAAAAAATTTAAAAAATCATCGTGATTTAAAATAAGTCGATTTTTGATTTTTAGAAAAAATAATGATTTTTATCAACATTGGCCGGGTTGACATGATTTAAATCGGTTGATTCATATCACGATTAAAATCATGATTTTAATCAATCATGATTTTTTTTTAATTTAGACACTTAGAAATCTATTTATTCATAAAAAAAACCTATACATTTTATGGTCATATTGTCATATTTATTATAATAATTGAAACGGAATTTTTACAAAAATAGCAATACAACTTGAAAAAATCTTTTTAATACAAAAAATATGTCGAGTTTTGCTTCGTATCTGTAGTATTCATGCATGAAAATATTTGTTTGCTTGACGAAACGAGATATACATATGAATATACATATGCTCCAGGATGATTACTAATATTTTTACCTAAGTTAAAAAAGACTGTCACGAAAAGAACGATCCGAAGAGTAACATAAAATTTCTCAAAACTGGCGGACCACTAGCGCAATCATCCTACCTATTAAGGAAATAATAGTGTTTGCTGTATTAAAAACTAGTGTACTCAAATTATCTTTAAAACTTGAATATTTTTTAACATACTTCTCAAAGCGGTGCCTTTTGAGTATTTTAATTTAGTTGTGTGATTTATAATAGACATAATGACCACAAGATATTTTAATACATTTGAAGTATATAAGTAGGATACTTTTGTACCTATTAAATATAAGTAATATCAAAGTTTTAATATACAGGGCAGGGCAATAGTGCATTCTACTTTGATAGCTAGAAAAAAGAAAATGACAGGTGTGGCAAGTTAGGTATGTCAGTAAATTTTAAGAAGTCTCTTTCAGGACTCCTATGTATTATTAAGACTATCTCTCAACCACTTGAATGTTTTTTTTTTGTTGAAACAATGCCAACTGCAGATGCATATTGCAAAAAATCACCTGTCACCATCATGGACTTCAAGCAAAAAAAAAATCAGTTACGATACATCTGTGCAATGTTTTTCAATGATTATATTTTCAATCAGTATATTTTTGGAAGTGAATAAAAAATATACAGGGTGGCCATACATGATTTTTCAATTTATAACATTTTTCACAGCTAATTCCAAATAGTCTTAGAGCATACAAAATCTTAGTTTTTTTAAAGTTTGAGTCAAAAATTGTATTGAATGACCTTAGACACCCCAAACATTCAAGTTTGGGGTTCATAAATAGGATAATCCGCCATTTTGGATCCGCCACTTTCATTTTATTGCTGCAAATAATTGTATTGAGTGACCTTAAACACCGCAAAGTTTCAAGTTTGAGACAAATCGGTTCATAAATAGGATAATCCGCCATTTTGGATCTGCCATTTAGATTTTATTGTTCGAGTCAAAAATTGTATTGTGTGACCTTAAACACCGAAAACTTTTAGGTTTAAGACAAATCGGTCCATAAATAGGATAGTCCGGCATTTTGATTTTTTGAGGTTTGAGTCAAAAATTGTATTGAGTGACCTTAAACACGACAAAGTTTCAAGTTTGAGACAAATCGGTTTATAAATATGTAGGTACGCTACTACTTCCACTCCACTTGGTAATAAAACCGCCAGAAATAAGATGAGGTCTACAAACAGGTTTTTCGGCTGTGCTTCTGTAACACGCTTGTATATATATATATATATATATATATATATATATATATATATATATATATATATATATATATATATATATATATATATATATATATATATATATATATATATATATATATATATATATATATATATATATATATATATATATATATATATATATATATATATATATATATATATATATATATATATATATATATATATATATATATATATATATATATATATATATATATATATATATGTTTTACAGATATATATGTTTTACAGATATATATGTTTTACAGATATATATGTTTTACAGATATATATGTTTTACAGATATATATGTTTTACAGATATATATGTTTTACAGATATATATGTTTTACAGATATATATGTTTTACAGATATATATGTTTTACAGATATATATGTTTTACAGATATATATGTTTTACAGATATATATGTTTTACAGATATATATGTTTTACAGATATATATGTTTTACAGATATATATGTTTTACAGATATATATGTTTTACAGATATATATGTTTTACAGATATATATGTTTTACAGATATATATGTTTTACAGATATATATGTTTTACAGATATATATGTTTTACAGATATATATGTTTTACAGATATATATGTTTTACAGATATATATGTTTTACAGATATGTTATATATATGTTTTACAGATATATGTTATATATATGTTTTACAGATATATGTTATATATATGTTTTACAGATATATGTTATATATATGTTTTACAGATATATGTTATATATATGTTTTACAGATATATGTTTTACAGATATATATGTTTTACAGATATATGTTATATATATGTTTTTATATATTAGCTTTGATATTCTTTGCTATTCATATTTGTTTTGTGAAAAGTAATCTTGGGTTTGTAGCATTTCATTACATAGAGAAATAAGCAATATATATATATATATATATATATATATATATATATATATATATATATATATATATATATATATATATATATATATATATATATATATATATATATATATGTATGTCCAGATATAGCACTGGTAAGTGTGTCTTCCTTCTTATTCGTCTATTTGCTTATTTCTCTATGTAATGAAATGCTACAAACCCAAGATTACTTTTCACAAAACAAATATGAATAGCAAAGAATTTCAAAGCTAATAAACATATCCAGGGTGAAAATTGGATTTTTTTCGAATTTTCGAAGAAACAATTAATACATACAACCAACAAATGATTTTCGTTTTGACTAAGCAAGCAATTTCTGTATCACTCCCTCTTTGAATGCTTCAGAACTCTATTGTATATGTAATTCAATATTTTCCCGCATATAGTTGGAAAAAGTAGTTTTTCAATAGGTTCAACAAGATTTTATGCATTTTAAAGTTTAACATCTTCTGGATAACTGTATGCCTAATGCTTTTATATATAATATGTTCAAATAGAACTAATATAAATAGTAGACTAGGTTTGTGTATTCTAAGAATTTGAGTTCCGTCAAAAACTAATGTCATAAAACGTCACTGCAAGTGTTGGAGTATTAATATTTTAAATTCAAGTATAAATGATCAATGAAATAAATCGTATACTGCTCTGAAGATCCTCAATAAAGGTGAAAGAACTTGTACAACTTCTAAGTGGTTCGTTTTCGTGTGTATAGTGATTCGTTTCCGTATGTATGTCCAGATATAGCTCTGGTAAGTGTGTCTTCCTTCTTATTCGTCTATTTGCTTATTTCTCTATGTAATGAAATGCTACAAACCCAAGATCACAAAACAAATATATATATCAACATAATCATCAACAACAACAAATTCATTTATTTACAATATTTACATTTATATGAGTTTAACCAGGTATTTGACAGAATGACTTATTATTTATTATGTTATTAGTATAATGCACTTAATTATGTAAGGATTAAAACTTTTGTTTTCAGCCTGATATTTTGGCCCTTTCTGTCTTTCTCCTTTTACCTATATATACGCCTGCCGGCAAGCTTAGCCCTCTCTCCGCGCTAGCTTCTAGGGGGACTCTGTTTGCTAATTAATCTCTGAGGCGAGTTTATAGTTTTTGTATGAGTGAATTGTTTTCGTGTGGTTTGTTTATTTGCTTATTTATACAGGAAAATTAAATTAAAAAACCTGCTTTAATTGTTATACTGGTTTGGTATTTGTAACCGATCATCCGCCCAATCTATTTTTGTTGCTGCTTAAGTTTGGATAGAGATTGTCATGTGTTTTGTATTTTGTTGCGTTTTGTTATTGTCTGGGGTTTGGAATGGGGTTGGGGTTTGGCAATGGTAAATAAAATATGGGTAGGGTTTGGTAGGGTAATCTATGTTTTATGTGTATGTTGGGATCGTGTCTTATGTCTGTCAGGGTTTTTGTCAGCTTGGAACTGTGAATGGCCGTCGTGTAAAATTTTTGTGGAAGCTCGGTTATGTAGTCTTTTATATTTTGTGTTTTGCTGATATTATGTAATGTTTGGATTCTTATATATCTGTCGGAGTTGGTGCATAGCCTGAGCATTTTATTTTGTATTCTTTGCAGTTTAAGGTAGTTTGTGTCTGATATGCTGCACCATACCGGAGCACCGTATGTTATTATGGGTCTTATGATGGTTTTATACAGTAGCAGCTTATTTTCTGATGTCATTTTGCTTGTGCGGGATTATAGAGGGTAGAGGGTTTTAACCGCTGCCGATGACTTCACGGCGTTTTGATTTAGGTGTTTTATGAAATTGAGGCGTTTGTCCAGCACTATTCCGAGGTATCTAGCGTGGGGTTGTTATTCTATTGTGGTATTTTCAATTCTTATTTTCCCTTTTATTTTGTTGTTTGTGTATTTTCTGGTGAAGTTAATTAGTTCCGTTTTTTCCGGGTTGATTCTTATTTTCCATGTATTATAGAAGGGTAGTATTTTGTTAAAGGTGGATTTTTATTTGGGCGTTAGCGGCCTCCGAATAGTAGCTGGACGCTGTTATCGCCGTGTCGTCAGCGTGGAAATGTGGGGATATCTGACATATAATAGGTATATAGTTGAGGTGCTATGACTGTGCCTTGAGGGACTCCGGCTTGTTGGGGGTAGGAATAGGATAACGTGGAGTTTATTTGGACTTGGAATGTACGGTTTTTGAGGTAGGATTTTAGGAAGGAAGCGAGGTATGGTGGGAAACCTAACCATGCAATTTTAGTTATTAGCCCCTCCTGCCAGACAGTGTCGAAGGCTCTTGCCATGTCTAGCAGGAGAAGTACTGTATTTTTGGCTTTGTTAAAATTTTTGATTATATCGGTTGTGATTTTTGCTGCGGCCAAAGTGGTGTTATGTCCTGGCCGGAAGCCGAATTGGCAATCTGGTGTTATTTTTTGTTTGGCGTCTACTCTGATCAATCTACACAGGACGATTTTCTCTGTTAATTTAGACATGGTTGGCAGGAGGGAGATTGGACGATAGGATTCTGGTTCTGTGGGATTTTTTCTGGGTTTTGGTATTGGAATGACAATGGCATGTTTCCAATCTGTTGGGAAGTATTGTAGTTTCAACATAGCGTTGATCAGGTAAGTTAATTGGACTATGGCCTTTTTCGGCAGATTCTTAAGCAGTATGTTATCAATCTCGTCATATCCGGGGGCTTTATTATTAGGTAGTTTTTTTATGATTTCTGTAACTTCTTTAGGGTTGGTGAGGTATTTTGAAAGTTGGTTTTGTAGTATGTTAACTTTTTTAATGTTTCTATATTCATTTATGATTTCATTTTGTTTGTGTTTGTTATTTAAATTGTTTACCGTGTATGGTATTTGTATGTATTTGGGTTTTTTGTTTTTTGAAGATTCTTGTCATCTTCCATATGGAATTATCTTCTCGGTTGACCTTTTCTATTTTTTCTTTCCATGTCTTGTTCACATGGTTTGTAATTTCGATTTTAATCTCTGCCTGAAGGGCTTGGTATCTGATTTTATCCGCGCCAGTTCGGGTAGTTTGCCATTTTTTTCTACATTTATTTTTTTCTTTGATTTTATTTATAGTGGTTGTGGGGATGGCATCGGTTTTGGATTAGATTTTAATTTTATTGGCTAATTAGTTTCTTGTTTTTTGAATATTTTTTGTAAGTATTTTTAATTCTAGGTCTATTTTTTGAATTGTGTCTATATTGTTGTTTATGCTGGTGATGCCGTTTATCTTTTCTCTAAATAGTTTCCAGTTGGTGTTTTTATAATTGTACATTGTTTTGTTATTATTTTCCTTGTATTGTCCGGGTATGACGAGACTGATCGGATTATGATCACTGCTCAGGTCTGCTGAGGTAGTCAGGGTTAGGGGTTCCTTTATTCCCCTGATCAGCGCTATGTCGATTATTGTTGGAGACATACCATTGTGTGGGAAGTGGGTGGGACTGTCTGTATGTAATATGACATAATCTTCGTCTAATGAGTGGTTGAACAGAGTGTTGCCGTTTGTATTGCACCGTTGGTTATGCCAAGCAAAATGACGCGAGTTTAAATCTCCTATTATTATGACTTTGTTACCTAAGTTGATTAGTTGGTCTAGATCTTGATTTGAAATTTTGTTTTGAGGTTTGTGGTAAGCTGCTACTATATAAATTCCGCTTTTTAGTTTAATAATGCAGTGTTCTATACTTAAGTTAATATTGTTTACTTTTTCATGAGGTATATTATTCTGAATGATAATTGCCACTCCACCTTTGTGTGTATGGCGGTCATTTCTATATACTGTATAGTTACTGATCTTCAGGCTATGCACTTCCTTAAGATGAGTTTCATTGAGGCACAAGATATCCACATTTTTATCTTTTAAATAGAAAGTCATTTCATACCTCTTATTTTGAAGGCCGTCACAGTTCCAAGATGTTAGTCTAATGTCTTTATTAATAATTATTTTAGTTATTTAAATATTATAGTTGGGTAGGTGATCGGTTACAAATACCTGTAATATTTCTATTTTATGGATCGCTGTAGTTGCGCCGGCTAGCATGGAATTCAAGTGCTGTATCGCTCGCAGAGCCTCCCCTAGATTTAGTATGGAGCTGAGGGTCTCTAGTTCTGTAAACAAATGTTTGGTGGTGGTCATAGTGTCATTTTTATTACCGGCAGACGTATACTTATCTTTATGTGGTGACTGGAAAGTAGTCTTATATTTGTTCAGTGGAGAGTCGCTTGTCTGGGCCGAGGCTTGCTCTGGTTCTGATTGTGGGTGGGCGTAGTCCTCTGCTGGGCTCCTATTGGTTGGTGATTTTCCCACGCATTGACCACAGGTATTGGGGCCGCAATTAATCGTGGTGCCTTTGTTTTCTCTTCAGTTCTTGACTTCATGGCGGCTAATTTTCTAAGGTAGACTTCACACTGCGTATAGTTTGGGGGATGATCCTTATGGCAATTTGCACACTTTGCAGGTAGTTCGCGGGATTTTTGGCATTCACTTGTATGGTGATTTTCTGCACACTTAAGACATTTTATTTGTTTATTGCAGTTATTATAGGAATGACCCCATTGCTGACATTTCCTACACTGTGTGATTGTTTTCTCATTCCTTCTTCTTTCCCAGTGGACTCTAGTGTGTAGTATATATTTTATTTGATTGTTGAGATGGCTCAGGTTTATTTCGTTGTTGGTTAATATTAGGAATAGGGGGCGTCCTTTCGTTTTCATAGGATATATTTTCTTAATGTTTATTACGTGGTTTATTCTTACATCACTTATTATGTCCTCAATTGGCGGGTTGCCGTCTAGGCCTCTGAGAACAAACGCGTGGTTTTTCTCCTGGCTCGTTGTGTAGGTATGGAATTCTACTTTTTAGTTTTCTTTAAGGTGATTTAAGTAGTATTTATATTCGTCATGGTCCATGATAAATAATAATGTTGTATTCTTCGAGTATTTGATGTAGAATCCTTTTTTTACTTGTGTATTTATTTCTTTTGTTAAGTTATTATGATTCGGTGCCTTAGCATTCATAACTATGGGCGGGGGTGCTTTATTTTTGGTTGTTCTGGGTACTGTTGATTTCGGAGTTTGTTTAGTTTTTTGTTATGTGGCTGGATTAGTGATTTCTGGTTCGCTGTCGCTTAATGAATCATATCTGTTTTGTGTAAGTGTTGTATAACTTATTGGTTGCATTATACTAGTTAATTTATATGTTTTTCTGGGTTCTTGGTATACCAGGTTTGTGGTCTGCTGTTCTTCTATGTCCATGTCCATTAAATCTCCAAAGTTATTAAACACCATTACACCTGAAATTACTGTACCTGTCCCTAAGTGCCGTCCCAATTAACGAAATATTCAACTATTTTACAGTAGATTTTTCGCTACCCTGGGACAATATGGGAAATAAATGTTTTACTATCATTTTACGCCGCAATTATACAATCAATGATCGTTTAAAGTCGATTTATCTTATTAAAATCGGTCGCGGTATATAGAGGGTTCCCGTGATATAGAGGGTATCAGAAAAAATTGCGTGATTTTTGAAAATATCCTGTAAGTTTTTTTTGTAGATCAAAAAACCACCAACTACGTCCAGAGATATCGGCCAAAGCTATTACATACCATTAAAATGAAAGTTCTACATTTACCAGAGCTACCAATGCAGTAGGTTAGAGAACATTTTTGCAGTGCATTTTTGTTTACTGCATACTGCATACATACTGTATAGCCTTAAAAAAAATTTTATTCAAGATAAATCTGGGACTCCAATTCTAGAAGAAATAAGCTTTCAGAATATCTTAAGTATATAAATTTCGGTTAAGGCATTTCCTAGATAGAGGCGCTTAAAAGTGGCGAAAAATTATGCCATAGCGATCTTTTCCGTGAGCAGTTTATATGCACATTTTCAAAAAATTGGTGGAATTAGCCATTATTTTCTGGTAATCGATCATGACAACAATAAAACACTACTTTTTTACCACACAATTTAATGTAACTTAACTACTAGTTTCGATGATTAGCCAGGTAAATTTTATTTACCCGATCGAACGGTTAGACGCTTAAATTTTATCAGGTATAATTCCCTATCGTACGTAGTATAAATAATACTGCCCTCCATTTATAATCTATAAATAATCCGCCTCCATAAATAATATCTACCACCCACTAGGTAAATTTAATTTACCTGATGGAAGGTCAGGGGGTTAATTTTTCTCTCGTAAAATTTCCCATAGTAAGTGCCCTCAGAATTTAAAACCTAAATGATTTATATCAATAGAGGAATTTCTTGCACGCGGAGAATTGCAAATGTCTGAATATTGTAAAACAAAAAATCTGTGCCCAATTACTTACTGGAAAATTACGTAAGAGTACTTTTTAAGATCTGCCAACTTTTTGAGTCTGCTAACCATTTCTCATAAGGATATGAAAACTTCCATCAAACGATTCTTTATTACTTAATACCTAAGTAATAACTAGGTAATACCTACTAAGTCACGATGACAACAAAAGCCATAATTGTGGCCTTATTAATATTCTTATTGGAAAAAAATGTTGAAGCAAATGTGTTTAGTTAATTATTTTTTTTTAATTTGTAGCAATTCTCATGGTGAATGTTTTTTGAATCATCTTGCTATATCCTTTTAGCTAACGATTTTTAAATAAAGCACTGATTCTCAAGAATTCCTTTAGTGACCTTAACAATAAATTTAATAACGTGTATATCCACCTCTCGCAGTAATGATAGGTCGCAGTATATGGGGCATCGAATGAATAAGGTTAGTTATTCTTTCTTGAGGGATATATACCTCGGTCAATGCCAGGCTGAGGTCTTGCAAAATTTGTGGTTATACAGCATGTCTAGGTAGCCATTGCCATTCGACATTAGTTTTTAGCAGTTCACATAAAGGATGCATATATTCTGCCATATTTTTAATATAATGCCTAACATAATTAAAGGAACCAATTATTCTTTGTAACTCAACCTTATTTTTTGGACATTTTAGTTTACATGATTCGATCCTATATGGGTCAATTTGTGAATTTTCATTCCTAGTTCTGAAAACATTTGGCCCATGAATTTAACCCTAGTTTGGTAATATTGAAACATATTTCTATTAAACTTAGTTCCTATCTGCCTTGCACGTTTTACTATTTCATTTACTGCCTTATTATGCTCATCTTTTGAAGCACCGGAAATTATCGTATCATCATGGCAAATTTGACCATTTTTATGTCGGCAAAATTTTTCTCTACCTCATCCTGAAACAAGTCCTGAGAATTAGACAAACCGTATGGTAATACAGTAAACCTATAGATTCCGAATGGTGTACCAAAACAACATTTCCACGAAGACTCCTCATTTAGTTCTAAATGATGATAACCTTCAGCCAAATCAAAAACTGTACAGATTTTGTTACCTATTAAATTTGAACAAATTTCCTCCAAATTAGGCCCTAGCTTACGGTTTCGAACTATCTGTTTATTTAGATCTGAAGGGTCTAAACAGAGTCATAATTTGCCATTAGTTTTTTCTACAATTACCATTCTGTTAATACTTGCACGGGAATCTATTTCGTCTACTTTTTTAATAGCGTTTCGATCAATTGACCTATCAAGTCCCTTTTTTAATGGCTCACGTATAGCCATTGGAACTTTAGTGGGTGGCTGACAGCCTCAAAATTTTCTTTAGTAGTATTGTTATATTTGCCTGTAAATTTTCCATACCCAGTAAAAATGTCTGAGTTTACATTTAGAAAGTTTTCTCAGAGGTAGTTCTTTCAGCATTGACGTTTATGGTATTAACTCTTTTTAACAAGTTTAAATTTATACAAGCTTGACCTCCTAAGAGAACCTGACTCACACCTTCGACTATTACAAAATCCTCATATATTTCCCTAGACTTATGTTTACAATACAAATTGACTACACCTATAGGTTTTGCTTGTGTACCTTCAAATCCTTTTAAAAAATATATTCAACGGGTCTAACTGTGAACTGTTTGTATTATTGTGTACATATTTTATGACACAAAGAAATGTTACGGAGAAATCAGCACACGTTAATGATGGGTGTAGAGTGAACAAAGAACTGAAATGTCCATACAACGTTGGTAATGACTAAGCATCTTTTGAGCTTTTCAACCAATCGAAAATTGACTTTTTGTTTATATTATTATATTCTCGAACCCATGTGGAATTATATTTGTAACGAAAAGGAGTTTATATCATTTAAAAACGTAAAAGTGTAGTAAAACAACAACAGAAAGCAATATTATAATCACCGGTGGATCCCAGCGCTAGATTACCTGCATCAACAGGTGTGAAATAAAATGTTTCTGTGACTTAATACCGATGTTGCCAGTTTTAACCCATGTCTGTCGTATGTTAAACTTTACTGCGTGTCATTTTTTATTGTGAATAGTGTAACATGTCATCTAGAGAAGCAGTATTGCCCTGGAATATTTTCTATGACATGATCAGGAATGTTCCGCCTAAAATAAATTGAATATTGCGTCATAAAATTTTATTTTCAATTTTGCATTATGCCGATCGTTGTTATATAGCTACATTTTGTTTTCAAAATGGAAATCGATAAGTAGTTAGTGGCAACAGTGCGGGTTATACGACCAGATAAATAAGACAGTTGTGTCACGTGTGATGCAGAGTTCGGTGATTTAATAAATGACAGCCCAATAAAATAGTGGTTTTTTAAAACTTAAACATTTTTTCGTTGCACTTAGAACCATTTGCCCATCAAATGGTTTGCGGAATAATGTTACTGACGTCACGTATGGTAAGTACGTATTTATTTTTGTCATAGGTCAGAAGTGGATGTCGTAAATAATGACCAAAACTTGTCCGACTCGTTTAGATGAACAGTTCGGCTAAGTTTCAGCTTATAGGTAATAATATTTGGAAGAAAAGGGTTTGGACCCGGGGACTATATCTAATTCGCTGTACATTTCAATAACTCAATGTCTTGATAACTCGAATTTTCTTTGTGGCAAGGTTTGAGTTATCGAAGTTCAACTGTACCTGTACTTACTCCTTAGAAATCTCCAAATGCTGTGCCCTTATAATTGAAAGTGGCTCTTTATCATCCTCTGATTCTTTTATAATCACATCGATATTCAACTCAATATTTATGCTGGGTTCAAGAACACTACTGGACCCTTCATCCATGGAAGAACTTTGTTTTTCAGGTGGAATAATCATTGAGATATTATGTACAGTTTCATTATAATAGGCAGCAATCTCATCATATCTAGCAGTAACATTTGTTAATATGACAGGACTGTAAATAATAATTGTATAACATACGTAAAATATTATAGGAGACATCATAGGTAGGTATTACTTACAAATTGCAAATCGATATAATTATTAAAATAGTAGTAGAGTGCCAGATACTTCTACCTTTCATTTTATTGCCATAAAATACCGGATCAACTCACGAATCTCAACACCAATCACTGACTTACCCCACGACCCAGATGAAGACGAATAACTAATTAAAACACAGAAGATTGTCTCTTGTCTCTGACTAAAATTAAAATAAAAATAGTAAAAATACCAGTTTAAGGTTATTCTTCTTCTTCTTCTACTCTTAAACTTTCAAGTTCTCCCATAACCTCATAACCAATAATAATTCATGATAACTGTATCAGATGACTACCCATATATTGCAAGCACCGTGTTGGATTCACATCAGGATTTTATAAAGGAGGATTGCTTTTTTCGCCTGATTTTATTATGAGCGTCTCGCAGGAGTATCACATTGGCTGCATATATGGACCATCATGACATTTTACAGCTGTGTGTGTAATTTAATCGCCGTGAAACAATCTAAAAATATTCTTGTGAAATCAACCGGTCATCCTTGAGGGAATTTATGCCAAGTACACGTATCTTTATTGTCTGATCAGTAGGCGACCCTGTGATAAAATTGTGACGTAATAACAATCTAAAAATATTCTTGGGAAACCAACTGGTCCTCCTTGTGGCACCTTATGCTATGTACACGTATCTCTATTACCTGGTCAGTCGTCGATCCTGTAACAAGTAATTGTGTTTTAGGCAATAAAGGAGATATTATTTGTGTCGTCTATATCGGAAAAGATTAGGTAAAAATTATCATTAGGTCAGCAGTAGTGACGTCAGCGAAGGTTACGTTCAGGCGCACCACATTTAAAATGTATGGCTATACTTTTTACGTCCTTCTTTTTAAATTAAGCTGTTTCTTTTTAATTTTTTTTAAACTAAGTATTTTAAAGTACATTTTTCAAATAAACATATATTAACTAAAAACAAAATCAAAATACGTTTGTAGCTTGAATGAGCAGTACTACAAATAATAACTACCTATAGTAAAAAAAAATTAGAAATAGATATGATAATATATATCATCCTAGGCAGCAGAGTGACGTCACATGACGTCTCATTCATGTTGATTTGTAGTGTAACCCGTCATTCGTCAATTGCCCCCCCCCCCCCCCAAAAAAATAGTGTTATAAACGTCTTATTTTACACTTATTAGCGACGTCATCTAGGAAACGTCTAATGTACGTCATATATGCAGCTATTATGTAAAAAAACTGAAAAGCAGTATATAGAACTTTCATGTAATGCAAAAAGTACATTATCTTTGCTTAATATGATTGTGGATTAATTTTTGGAAGAAAAACTGAAAAATGTAAATCATTGGTTTCGAAAATTGATTATTTATTTTGTAAGACTATTTATTATGCAGGTGTACTACTATTTATACATTTGGAAGTTTATAGAATCTGCTTATTTTAACTCAAAGCCTAACTTTCATCCATGTTATACGACGAATTAATTATACGACGAAAAGAATAATAAAAACAAGCCATCTACATATTATCTTGATTGACGTGAAAATGTCGTGTTTAGATGACGTCATTTCGATGAGACATATTGTCGTCATTTTTACGTCGTTACAATGTTATTATATATTGGTGATTTCGACGTAATAGGTCACGTAAATATCACGGGAAAATGACGTCACTCTGCTGCCTGGGATTATGGCGGCGGTCTTATCTTAATAAAATACATTTATGCCCGTTTGCACCACTAAAAGTACTGACTAGGTATTGTTCTTATATAGAAAATCAGTTCGAGTTTCCAAATAATATGATATGTGGTCTTTATTTTAAGTAGGACACGACTTGTAGGACAAGCGTTGTATTTCACTAACAGACATGCTCTATCACGCCAACAGACATGCTCTATCACGCCTACAGACGCTCTTAAACTTGAGGCCCCTTAAGACAACAATATATTAATTTTTAAAATAACCCCTGCCAATTTAAGATACTAATCTAACTAATATCGTCAATAGAGTCGCAGACGCATACCTATACGACAAAATTCCACACGCGAAAATACCTTCGCCTTTGACCATCTCTCGAACTCGAATAAGCCTACCTGTCAATACGTACTTGGTGTAGTCTGTAATACAGTCTATTTACCTAACCTTGAACTGTGCCTAGGCCTAGAATCCTACCAAATTTTTCGTTACCTTGATTTTTCCATTACCTTGAAAATGGAAAATCGTTATTTAAAAATTTTGTGCAAAAAAAAAGAAGAACTTGAACCAGTCCCTCATTTTTTGGAGTCTATAGGAATATTACATTGGTCTCCACCGAAAAGGCTGCGCGGTTAGAATGAACCAATCGAACTCACAGTTTCGTTGATAAGGGCAGTTGGCAGTTGTACTAAATATAGCTGTGCGATAAAAGCTCAGGACATATTGCTTTACAGTCATGTCTATTTGCCACGGCGAAAAACGAAGATATGCCACGACCAGAGATATATCTGGCCAAGACCCACGAATTTTAAAATATATACTGTAACCGTCCTGCCCTGAATAGTGATTTTTTTTATTTATATGGCGCTCCCATCGGACGGCATTGTCATCATACTTGATGTTGACTGTTTTTTGTAGATGTGTTACAGTATTGTCGGTTACTACCATATAACTGTTGTACTAAATTTTGTACCGCTCATATCTTGTATTGCTGTTATCTTCAACTGGTAGCCTTGTTCCAATTCGGTTTTAATATCTTCAGTACTTATACCGTCTTTATGGAGTTCTCGCAGGACGAATGCGTGGGTCTTACTTCTTTTGGGGGTGAATATATGATATGCTAGATTGCCTTGCTTAAAAGTTTCTAAAATGATCGTATTGATTGCTTGTTTCCAGTGGAATTTGCATTTCAGGTTGATTTTTAAGTATTCGATATTCGCTTTTGTTGTTGTCGAATGCCCCATGAACAATGATTGGGGGCCAGTTTGACTTCTTTTGTCTCGATTTCTCCTTCCACGGGGTCCGTATCTTTGCTAGTTTGGCCGGTGGGGGTCTCAGGTATTTGGTTTTGCCTGCCGTGTTCAGGAATTGGAACTTGTTTTGCGTTTTCATTTCCGCAGCGGATTTTTTAGCTGTGATGTTTGATTTCTTGGTTGTTGAAGGGTGTGTGAATGGCGTACTCATTGATACGTCAGTGATACGTCTCTTCGTTGTAAGTTTGCACACATCTTCAATTTTGATGCTGCTTTCAGGGCCTGGGGCCTGTGTCCATTTTTGTAGGTCTCGTGTCAGGAACTGATATGTACCGCAAAATTTTTTGAATTTGCTTTATTTTACGGATTTTCCGCGGTTTTGAGCGTGTACTCGATGCCGCACTGGCGAAGGAGGTTGTATACACTGTTTCTACCACAATAAGGTCTTTGTCTTTGAAATGTTTTAAAAGCGCGCTTTACCCGACTTTACCCGCATTTGCCTGCCGTGTTTAGGCTATGGAACTTGTTTTGCGTTTTTATCAGTGATACGTCTCTTCTTTGCAAGTTTGCATACATCTTCCATTTTGTATCCATCTATTTTTGTAGGTCTCGTGTCAGAAAGTGACATGTACGTCAAAAATTTTTGATTCTGCTTTATTTTACGGATTTGCCGGGGTTTTGGTAATCCTCGAAAACGGTACATGACCCGGATTTTCTCGTTCATCAAGAGAAAATCGTTTTTCACCCCCGTCGAGGGTGGTTCTTGGCCGTTGAGAGGGTGGGGTCAAGTCAGGGATGAGTGACAGAATTGCTATCGTTTCCGGCATCATCGAAGATGGGGGATGACGCGGGTTTCACCCTTCATCAGGAGAAAATCACTTTTCACCCCCGTCGGGGGTGGTTCTTGGCCGTTGAGGAAGTGGGATCAAGTCGGGAATGATAGCCAGCATCGCCATGGTTTCCGGCGTCATCGAAAACGGAAGGTGACGTGAGTTTCTTCTTTGATAACGATAAATGCTCAATTCGCCCGATTGGGGGTGGTTTATGACCGTTTTCGGAGGGTTACCACAGTCAAAAAGAATTTTAACCCCCGCCATAGTGCGGGTTTTTTTCCGACTCACAGAATGTGCTATTGTATACACTGTTACTCTCACAATATAAGAGTCTTTGAAATGCTTTAGGAGCGCACTTTAACAGAGCGTGATACGTGATGCGTGGTGCGTAACGCCTGATGACCGCCCAGTATCATTCAACACCCACCAAAATAAAAGTGCATAGCGTGCTTAAAGAAGTTTACTCACAATCGGTTAGTAATTTATGGATTTCTAACCTTTGAAGTAATCGGGAAGCGACTTATTACTTACTTTACTTTCCCAGCTAGCCGGGAAAGTACTTTCCCGGCTAGCATCTGTCACTTTTCTTACCTGGAAATGTCAATGTCATTTTTGATTAAAAGATGGTTTAGAAAGAATAGAATCCACTCAACATTTATTTAATTCAGAAACAACAACAACAATAACAAAAAGAAAACTATTTGGAATTATAAATATTAATAGTTACATTGGAATTATGATTACTATAACGGTTAAAGTAAGACCGTGTTGCTCAAAATTATGAGTTTCAGAAATAGATGGAGACGCCGACGTTTCTGGATTTTCTACATGAGACAACATATTAGCAATTTTTATTTGTCCATGTAATGAATTCTCCACATATCCCTCTGCTACGGTGTTGGACTTCCAACCCCCCAACTTTTTCAACTGTAGGATGTCTCCACATGTATTTGCTAATAATGTTGCTGAAGTACGTCTAAAACAATGTCCTGTAAACCTGTTAACATTTTCCAGCTTTAAATAAGTTGCTATTTTTTTGGGAAAACTTCCTATAGCATTATGCCCAAAAGGCTGTCGTGTAATTTTACCAAATCTTATTTGTAAAAAAAATCTATCAGAGTCAATGTTATTACGAAGGTCACAGTATTGCTTTATTATATTTATCCATTCCGATTTTGTAATTACAAATGTACGGGAAGAGTAGGTTTTTGTGACAGGAATCACTATTATAATTCGATTTTCTAAAATATCCAGGTCACTTATTTTCATTTTTAAAAGTTCATCGCACCTACAGGCTCCGGAAATGCCAATAATTAAAGCAACCTAAAAAAATTTAATATAACATATATTTAATATGCACTAAATAAATTAAAATTACCTTTTGAGGAAGATATTCTATCGGGGCATTGTTTAAAAATGTATCGATGCCTGCTTCAGAAAAAACACTTGACTTTTTAGCTTGATATCCCACATTCTTCCTTTTCAAAAATGCCTTCAATTTTGCGTAATTACTAATATCAACATTATGCCTAAAGTTTAATACTGCTCGCAACATCGAATATCTTGACCATAACGTGGAGGCTTTACTTTGTTTGCTTATTTCACAAAAATAAGCAAGAAGTACCGTCTCAGAGGTATGCTGCACACCTTTAGCCACCCACCATTTACTGTATAGTTCATAGGTGTTTTCATACCTCTCCCTGCTTTTTTCAGGAATTATTCCTTCAGTAGCTCTCTCTGCAGCTACCCGCACTTCTGGTGGCGTACATTCAAATTCACTATCAGACATTTTCGTAAAATAAACACAATTTGATTATACAGTGAGCTCGTAAAGTTTGGAATAAATTCAATTAATCGTTATTGAAGGATTTTCACAGGAAATCCTCGGACACGTCAACCTTATTTTATAAAATGTCACTTTTTTCAGCCATCGACTTTTTTTTTGTTCATTTTTGAGCTATGACGTCATCGACAATTTTTTTAAATGACAACCCATATTTTTTTTCACGGATTTCGATAGAGCACATTTTTCTGAGTGCGAATATGTCAAAAACATAGTACCTTTAACATTAAAGTTTTCGAGATATTCGGTTGCAAAGTTTATAAAATGTACCATGGCACCATGCATAAGCTATCGGGTGGGTCAAGATTTTTAATAGCTTATTGATTCTAATAGCTTATAGCTTATTACATTTTAAAAGATTAAGGAGTAATATTATTTATTTTGGTAGCTTATCGAACATTTTGAAAGATTTGGGAGTAATCTGTTTAATTTTTTAACAACAATTTAAACAAATAAAAAAATATTTTAACAAATAAATGATAAATAATTAAAGTAAAAAATAAAATCAGAGTAAATTTTCAAAGTGACCTCCATTCACTTCCTGGCAATATCCCATCCGCCACTGAAACTCCTGCAGAACCTTACCAACAGTATCGGGTTGAATGGTTCGAATTTCATTGCGAATTCTGTCCTTTAATTCTTCGATGGTATTTGGTCTATTGAAATAGACTTTGCTCTTTAAATAGCCCCATAAAAAGTAGTCTAGGGGAGTGAGATCTGGAGATCTAGGGGGCCATTCGATAGTTCCCCTGCGACCAATCCAATGGTTAGGAAATACATGGTTTAAATAATCGCGAACGATCACTGCAAAATGGGGTGGTGCACCGTCTTGTTGGTACCATATCGTGTGATGGGGCAGATCTGGATCTACGTCATTTGGGTAAATTACCGCAAGTGCAGGGACTAAGTCGTCTCTTAAAAATTCTAAATATATTTCACCTGTTAATACGCCTTCAAAGAAAAATGGGCCCAAAATACGATTACCTACAATACCAGCCCAAACGTTGACGTGTGGATTTTCAGGAGACCAATATCTACAGTTTTGCCGGTTAACTGTGCCGTCGAGATAAAAGGTAGCCTCATCAGAAAAAACAATATTGCGTAAAAATCCGCCGTCATCAATCAGGCGTTGCAACATGGTTTGGCAAAACTGTAACCTACGGTCAGGATCATCTTCGTTTAACTCTTGGACCAAAACCACTTTATACGGATGCCATTTGTTCAATTTCAAATATTTCAAGACGGAGCTTTGAACTATTCCGTTGTTTGCCGCCACTTGGCGGGTGGGTAAATGGGGATTTTCTTGAAGCTCTAGTAGAACATTCAATTTAACATCTTGTTGCACTGGTGGACGACCCGTTCTAGGGCGAGCTCTCGTATGACCCACTTCTAAAAACTTTTGTTCTATTTTGCTAACGGTGGACTGTGTAATTGGTTCTCTGTTTGGATATTTGTTGTTAAATAAACGGCAAACTTCTACTTGTGTGCGAGCTCTGTCCCCGTAACCGATCATCATCAAAATTTCGATTCTTTCCCTTTCACTCAACGACGGACCATTTTTAAATAAAATGAATTATGATGGAATAATGATTAATCAACTTACTTAATGATATTATTCAACTGATTAAAACACAAACTTGCGAGGAAAAACTTCAAAATTGTGACAACTGTCAAAACTGTTGTTTTTCCTGCGCTTTCTTGATAAATGATTAGCATTTGGTCATCGCTTGTATAATTCATTCTTAAAACTTTGCAACCGAATATCTCGAACACTTTAATGTTAAAGGTACTATGTTTTTGACATATTCGCACTCAGAAAAATGTGCTCTATCGAAATCCGTGAAAAAAAATATGGGTTGTCATTTAAAAAAATTGTCGATGACGTCATAGCTCAAAAACGAACAAAACAAAAAAAAAATCGATGGCTGAAAAAAGTGACATTTTATAAAATAAAGTTGACGTGTCCGAGGATTTCCTGTGAAAATCCTTCAATAACGATTAATTGAATTTATTCCAAACTTTACGAGCTCACTGTATGTACAATTAATGGCGTCGTGTATCGCCTAAATGTCAGATTCAACAAACTTGTTTTGTTACCTAGCAACGATCTCACAGGTTACTTAAAATAATTCATCTTATCACATAATGAAAATGGATACAGATATTTCAAACGAAATTATTATTGGTAGATTGTATTAGAAATCCATAAACTACTAACCGATTGTGAGTAAAATAGTATACAAACCTCGCGGGAACTCTTTCTAGCCTCGCGTCTGTAGTTTACCTCGGTGCTTCGCCCCTCGGTAAACTACCTTGCCGCTCGGCTGAAATAGAGTACTTTCCCGCTCGGTATGTAATGTACTATTTCACTTCAAAAACACAAATAGGTTATGTTGTTTGTTGACGTTCTAGTGTTTACTTCTTCCTTCTTCTACTTTCCTTTTTATCGTGCACGCATCACACAATTATACGTCTTCATAAAATGTTATAGAGTTGCGTTAATCGATACATTAATAATTAAGTAATATGACGACGTTTCCACATCGTCAATAATAAACCCAAACTGTACACCAACGGCAACAGTGTAGTACCAGAGTACCACAGTTTATAGCCTTAGGCTTGATCCCCAAACGCGCGTTTACGCGGACGACGTTTTATAGATCCGTCGAATTCCACGGAGACCCTCTTCCCCATGTATGTACTACTCTGTAAATGAGTGAACATAACCTAAAAACAACTGTTGTAGTTTGTAGTAACTGTCATGAAACTACAAAAACCAAAAGTAAAGTCCATATAAATCATTTAAATATTATTGAGTCGCCAGGAAGAAAACGTTTAATGATGTTGTTGATGATACAAAATAAAATCATCAACAACGAATAGGTTATGTCTTACTTAAAATACGCCGAAAAGTTAAAATAAAACCAACTTTTCGGCGGAATTGGCATGTTGACCTTGAACCGAAATCGCGTCCTGTGATTGGTTGGAAACATTTGTCCGCGTCTGCCAGTCCGCTAAAACGCTCGTTTGGGGATCAGGCCTTAGGCTATAAACTGTGGTAGTACTGAAGCTGGTCCGACGTTGTTAAAACGTATATTATGTATTTTACATTAGCCATAAACAACTGATAATAAGCGATGTCGTTTGTCGGCCAGAAATTTGTGGGTGACATTTATGACGATTTTCTACACCTATTACAACGGTAGAGATGTAGTTACATTGGTTGCAAGTGGCAAAATTGCTGCTAGGGCTGAAAGGTCATAAATAATATAAATATTTCTTATAGTGCCAGATTATCGCTTTATGTAAGGTCATGTTGATGAAGGCTGATGATGATCATGATTTTATTAGTATTTATGTCCAAGTAAATAAGATCTAAAATCAACCAAACAAAATATGAAGAAATTCTCCTTCAACGGCTTATCTTCGATGGTCAAGTAATTGGAACTGTGAGGTCAACTAAAAAGTAAAAAGGTATGTTGTCTGTGGATCTGTCACAGAATAGATTACGTGTTACCTTACCTTTTCTATGGCTCTGTGCTTAATTCTGTGCTTCAGCTACTTCAGCTGCAAAAGCAAAGCTGATCTGTCACCTGTCGTAGTTTTTAGTTTTGTAGTTTGTGTGATAGGATAATACATATATTGTATATATATATATATAATATATATATATATACCTATATAAATATATATGGATACCTATATAAGTTGATTATTTGAAGTAATAAATTAATTGAAATGAGGCCGAGGATTAAACATAATATAATGTTCGTGATTTTATAGTGTTTTATTTAGTGCATCAACGGTTTCATAAAGTTCACAAGCAAATGTTTAAATGGAAGCATCTTCCATTATTACTCAGGTGTCAAGAGACCTCGAACATCTGAATAGTAGTTATACTTCTGAAAAAGGTAATGAAAAAAAAATATGTTCAAAATAAATGAATGTGCAATGTTTTGTTTAGGTATATATTTACCTATTGTTTTTAATTTATCTGTTAATTGGTACAATTAGGTATTTTACAAACTAGTGTTATTATCAACTAAAAAGGTGTGTACAGTTTAGTAGGTACGATTTTGTTTTATTAACTATTTTAGTTCCTGTCTACCTAGGTACTAAGAGACTTACGTATGTTATAATTTACCGTCCTCAAGAGACTCCTTGAGGTAGGTAACTACTGACATAGGGAGGTAACCTAAACATACACCACAAGTCCTACTACCTCCATAGTGTAGGTAACAGTGAAGTTGTAGATACCTTAGCAGGTGTACCTAGTAGGTATATGCAAATAATAGGTATAATATTAAAACAGTATACTAAAAAATCAAAAATAATATAGATAATATACCTACTTCGTAAGGATGGTCCTATTACTTATCGTCAAAGTCATATTCTATACCTACCTATCCTATATTCTATTATATATTCTGTTCTATATTCTATTATACATTCTTTTATAATAATATATTCTTTTATATATTAGATTCTATATTCTAGTCTATATTCAATTCTATATTCTATTATATCTATATATTATGTTCTATATAAGTATTCTATTATATTCTTGGGGAAATATCGACTAGATTACGAATTAGGATTAAGTTGGGATAAGGATATTATCATTATAATAATTCTCTGGTAATAAGCCACTTGGAATATGCCAAGTGGCCTTTTACCATACCTTTTATCATAAATAACTATAACGACATAATTGAACGCGCCCCAAAAAAAATTATCAATTTCATGAATTATGAATTTGACAGGCGTCGTTTTTTCAATAGGTATATCCAGCAATTTAGATTTTTTTAATTTGTTTGTTCCGAATTGTTTCTCTCGAAAATATATAAGTAATATACTTATATATTACGTATATATATATTATATTTATTATTTTATTATGGCGAAATATTCCATAAGTAATACCTTTGATTGCTTATATACCTACCTATAGGTAATACTTCTCTTTAAAATTGTAAATAAAAATATCGACAGCTCTTCGTGGGTAAACTATCTTAGGTATCCTGTTCACAATTCTCCATGAGAAATTCAAATTTATTTAGGTTTAATAGAGCAAATACTAATTATCTTCTACACTCACCAATGGAAAAAATGCAAGAAGCATAGTATTATAGGTACCAAGGTACCTATAAGTATTCGATTTACCTATACGATTTATATTTTTCTGATATTGATCAGTTTTACTTACCTCTTATCTGTGGATATTAATTTTAAAGTTGTTAAATATGTGCAATTCTGTTATTGGGAAATTGTAATTTCTGTTGGGTTGCCAAATTAGGTACTAATAAATAAACGTTAGTTAGGATTTATGAATGCAATTAGAAAAGGAAAATTATTCGTATTAGGAAAAACATAATGGTACCTCGTAAGATGTATTTACGAACAAAAGTAAATCATCCCATCTTATCTTAAATATTTGTTATAATAAAAAAAATCGTGATCTGATACCCCAAAAAAACGGACTGTGTCTTAGCGGACCGTAAATTACAAAATTCATCAGCGATCTTGGATCCCCCATCTGGAATATTTTATCTGACAAAAAATAATTTATACCTAAATAGTGATTTGCGCCTCTGAAAACACCGACATACCGAGTTTGTGGCAAATCGGACCATAACTGAAGAAAACGTCCGCCATGTTAGAGGCACCATCTTATTATTATCACAAAATATTTATTATGACAAAAAACCCGTGATATGCCCGAAGATAGGCCAATATGATATGCCATATTGAATATTTGTGCTGCCCTCGGTTCTGCCAATCGTAATCTGCTACCCCAAAAACCCCGAGATACACATATTGAGTCGCATCGGACCGTAAATGCAGTGTTGCCAACAGGAGGGAAATTTCCCGTTTTGCGGGAATTTTCAATACAAAAGGGAAAAAGGGAAAAATTAGCTCAAAACGGGAATTTTTAAATTTAGTCGAAATTGACAAATATTTAAAAAAAGTTTTAAGGGATGTTCAAGGCAGGTGCTTTTCTATAAGATTCCAATAAAATTTAATAGTTTTAAATATAACAGCGTTATGCATTCGAGTGGAATACATTTTAGCTAAGTTAATTATTCTCCACAGTCGGTGAAGCGGTGCCGGGAAATAAATAAAATTAAAATTTATATGTTGCCCTAAAAGCTATCCTGCTAACGTGAGGGAATTTTTTCATTAAAGTGGGAATTTTTCAAGTAAGTGGAGGGGAAAAGTTTACTCCAAGGTTGGCAACACTGCGTAAATGGCAACATGCCAGAGCCCTTTTGGAGCCGCTATTTTGACTAAAAAATCATAATCAACGACCCTGATATCCCGATTTTTAAGCCCGTATATATGGCAGACTAGGTATATACATAACCTCGATCATAACTATATACAGGGTGGACCATTGAAATGAAACACGTTTTATGATACTTGAGATTCTCTATGCACTCGCGTAGAGAATCAAAAGACCTTAAAATTAGGGGTCACTCGACCACCTTACCGTAATTTTTGTTTTTGGGGGTTTGGGACCTGACAAAGTCAAATTTGACATCAAAATGTGCCATTGAAAAGATAAAAGGTGACTTATTTCAAGATTTTTTCGAAACAACACCCCCACCTTAGTTAATAGAGAGGGTGGTTTTCATGAGGATGAAAAAAAATTGAAAAAGACTCATTTTGGCTAATGTTGACCTACTGGAACCATCACTAACATCTGTGGCGATTGGTGATCCATCTAAACTTGGATGGAAAACTATAAAGATCATAGAAATGTGATATGTGATGTGCTAAAAATGGCCAGCAGGGCTTCACCTTGTCTGAGTTATTGGTAGATTTTAAACTTGGCGGTGCTAACAAGTTTCAACGCAAACCAGTTCGCCTGACCCTGAGTTCGAAAATTCGGAAAATCCATTTTCATTTTCATGAACCTTTTCGTTTTTTATGATCTTATATTGTCTGGCATTTGAATAAAAGATCGACATTGAAAAATAATTCACCAATAAAAAATGTCAGAAGGTTTTCAATGGTCGAAAAGGCGGGGGATCATAACTTGCAAGAAAAAAGTTTAATTTTCCACGTTTTTTTTTGTCTGGCAATCGAGAAAACGAAAGGATTTCTTGTAAAAATTACACTGAACAATTGCCAGACGGTAATCACCTTTCGGTAATTGAGCTTCCCGCGGAAAATTATGCAGAAATTTCGGACATTTTTTAGCGATTTCAATTTGTCTGACAGCGCGGTAAATTAAAGATCACACATACATTTATAAATAATTTTAATTTGCCAGATGGATTGGAAATTGGAAAAA
This sequence comes from Tetropium fuscum, assembly GCA_964058915.1. Lineage (NCBI taxonomy): Eukaryota > Metazoa > Arthropoda > Insecta > Coleoptera > Cerambycidae > Tetropium > Tetropium fuscum. The sequence continues at coordinate 31,000 of CAXKVY010003196.1, forward strand.
CGGTGCCCGACGAAGGAAAATTGACAGAAAAATTATAAAAATTTTCACGGATTTTTTTCGTCTGGCATTCCGTATTTCTATTTAAAATACGTGTACAAACACACCTAAAAAATGCCAGACCATTAATAGAGTAACACAATAGAGTAACACAATTTTATTTATTTACACGTAACGTAATTAAATATTTTCCACGTAACCACCACCATTCTGAATACACATTTGGCATCGCTTTATAAAATTGCTTCTCACCCTTTAAAATATATCACCATTTTGGTTTAATTCCTCAATTTTTACACGTATGCATTCTTTTAACTCATTCATATTATTAAAAACCCCAGTTTCGTATATATCTTGTTTTATCGTACCCCAGAGAAAACATCCATAGGTGTTAAGTCCGGACTTTTAGCGGGCCAATGTATAACACCGTGCCTTCCTATCCAAATAGGATATTTTCTGTTTAGGTATTCGGTGACGTTCCTTGCAGAGTGTGGTGGTGCTTCATCCTGCTGCCAAATAACAGATCTGTTGTCCACTAAATTAATATTATCTAAATAATTTTCAACTGGATGTTGAAGAATATCCACATAACGTTGTGCATTTAAGGGCCCATTTATAAATACAGGACCTACAATAGCATCCTTGTGGATGCCACACCACACGTTTACAGTTTGGTATCCTTGTTTTTTTATTTTTTTTACAATATGTGGATTTTCCGCTGCCCAGTAATGTGCATTTTTTCTGTTAAAAATTCCCGCAATAGAAAAACTGCTTTCGTCAGTCCAAAAGACATGACTTAGAAACTCATCATCTTCCGCTATTCTATCAAGTATGTCTCTGCAGAAGGTTAACCTGTCTTGAAGGTTGTTGTCGTCTAAATATTGAACGGGCAAAATACTATATGGTTTAAAATTATGGCGATGTAATATTTTTATCACACTTCTTTGTGATATATCCAATTTCATTGCTGCGGCATAGGATGATTTGGATCGATTTTCAGCAAAATATAATAACGCGTTGAGTTCTGTGTCTTCTCCTGTTTTTGTTCTTCGCCTTTCCATTTTCTTCTATCTCAGAGATTCGGTATTCCTAAACTTTGCATAAATGTTTTTAAAACTATTTTTGGAAGGAGGTAGCCTTTCTCGAAATAACCTAACATACTCCCTCCGAGCAAGAGACTTACTTATTCTTGTTGCACTGAATATAATTTCAAGTAACTCTTTTCGCTCTTCCAATGAATATACCATTTTCAAAATAACTTGCTTCTTTACGAACACTACGTATTTTTTACGCTAATATCTAAGAGAGTGAACTACTATCTCACAAAAAACTGGATGACATCTGTCAACAAATAAACAATGCAAATATGCATTGTTTCCAGAGGTATCTTGATGTTCTTATTTTATAATTGACACCCGTAATGTGATAAGTTTTTAGTAATATCTCACGAACAGGTGGAGTGATTATATAACAATTACACATTTTTGGACATTATTTTGGTCTAAAAATATACGGGGTGTATATATATATGTATATATATATACGGGGTGTATATATATATATATATATATATATATATATATATATATATATATATATATATATATATATATATATATATATATATATATATATATATATATATATATATGTATATATATATATATATATATATATATATATATATATATATAATCATTAAATTCATTGGGTTAATTAAAATTGAATTACATGTATGTATGTATGTATATGGGTCATATATATATATATATATATATATATATATATATATATATATATATATATATATATATATATATATATATATATATATATATATATATATATATATATATATATATATATATATATATATATATATATATATATATCCACCAAAGGCCCTCCTACACGTCCACAGTGTACGCGTTGCTTTCCTGATTTTGCATGATATATGATCATGCCAAGACAGTTTAGCATCAAGGTAAACACCCAGATATTTCACCGTCTGGTGGTAATTGAGGATCACACTAGAGAGAGTAATATCTGGTCGACTTTCTTGGTTCCTCTTTTTGCTGAACAGCATAAGCTAAGCTTTCTTTGGGTTTATTCTTAGGCCAGCTATTTGGCACCAGTTTTCAACTATTCGTATGGCCCTAGCCATAAGGCCACGCAAGTTGTCCCTGTTTCCACTGCATATAATGACCAAATAATCAGCATAGGCATACAGACCATCGTCTTTTAATTTCCACAGTAGGCTGTCCACTACAAGGCTCCACAATAGAGGGGAGAGAACCCCTCCCTGAGGGCAGCTCTGACTAGCAACCACTGTGTGTTAATGACCATGCATTTCTGCTTGGATGCTCCTTTGCGAAAGCATGAATCGGATCCAACTTAATAGGGAAGGCTCCACATCACGCTGAGCTAAGGAGCGACAAATGAGCGACAAAAGGGGGTGTTGTCGAACGCTTCCTCTATGTCTAGGAAAGCACCAAGTGACTCGTTTATTTTCGAGTGTCCCTTCTATCTTGCGAACAAGGTGGTGTAAAGCTGTTTCAGTCGATTTACCATTCTGGTAAGCGTACTGATGTGCATGAAGAGGCCGCATTACAAGTTGTTCCTCCTTTAACTATCGGTCAATAAGCCTTTCTAGTGGCTTTAATAGAAAATTCGTAAGACTCTCTGTGTCACTCGAAGGGCACGTTTGTATCCGCGCTGGAGGAGTTTTGAAAAGCTTCCCAGTCATTCGGATCCTTGTTACGTTCGGCTTTCCTAAGAAGCCAAGAACTAACCTTTGTCTTTCCAGGGTATTAATCCATCAGGGATGTTTAGCATTCGAAGGTTTTCTTGTCAAAGGGCAGCTTCCTTCGAAGCTTTCAACAACGGCTGCTGACATCTGGTTGACTGCAATGTCAATCTCAGCTGTATTAGCGAGTCCGTGTGGCATATCTTATGAGCGCCCCTTTAGTTCCTCGTTGTAGAGGTCCCAGTTGGTAGCCCTTGGGTTTCTCGAGACAGTTATAGACTTGACGTGAGTAGCCTCTACATTGAATAGGATATGTCTATGGTCAAACATAGACACCTCGTCAGGCACCATTGCTAGATCCTATTAGCTAGGTTCGGCGTGCAAATGGTGAGGTCAATTACTGATTGACCTCTATTGCAGCTGAACGTAGGGACACAGCCTTTGTTGACGATTTCTATGAGCCTTGAGCTTGAGCCTATAAACTCAACAAGACTGCGGCCTCTGGGTTATCTCTTTTGCAGCCCCATAATACGTTAATACGTCAAGACAGGTGGAGTCGCACCCTAATACTAGAGGGAGACCATTGTCCTCACAGTATCTACTGAGTGCTACCACTTCAGTTGGGGGAGCGGTTACATCAATGGATAAGTAGGACGAACAAATCACAATATAGTGATCGCTCTGTCCAGCTTGCACCGTAATTTTTACTGCCATCAGATCGCGTGTGCGTAGATCCGATAGGGGAAAGCAATCAATATCACTGGTTATGATGCATGCGCGAGGATTCTCTGCAGAGGAGCAGTAGTTTATTGCTCCTCTGCTTGCTAAGGCTACCTGGCATTTAAGGCGCCTGAACTGCTCGCACAGAACAGAGCCTGTATGAATCTGATTAAACTCTCAGAGTTCATAGGCATTGGGGCTGTCAGAGTTCATAGGCATTGGGGCTGTCAGAGTGCATTGGGGCTATCGTCATCTGAGGTCCCCAGGGGCTCATCTGCCTTATGGAGTTCTCCACTGGAAGTATTATCTTCCTCGGAGTCCTCCATTTGCAGTGCATCCTTCACCTCCATTTGCCGTCCAAAAGTGTCCACAGAGGCAGCTTTGTGATCCTCCGTGGCCACCTTCGCAGCGACACCATGTGGAACCACAGCAGAGGGAGTCATTGGCTCAGGAGGAGGCGGATGGTGCGTTGAATCCGTGGAGGGCCCCCGCTTGTGGCGTCCGCTCCATGGCCTTTGAGTTGCACAGAGGCTCGGGTTGTTCCATAGAACAAGTGGAGGCCTCTGTTCTTTACTACGTTGACGGACGATCTGTCCATCCCCGTGACAGGTAGGAGGCCTTTGGCCTCCTCCTTGCGCGCTGTTATGCCCCAGTTGTCACACGAAAACCCAGGGTTCTGCAGCTCTAAGATCCGTAGAACATCCTGATTTGATCAGTGCCGACCAGGCACCCGTCACGTTGCTTTTTCAAGTCTTAGGGCAATTGTTTCGACTGCGATGGGCCTGACACCGGCCCAAGGCTGAATTTTGAATACCGCTGCCATAGCCTCGTCCGGTGTCTAGGTGTTCGGAGAATCGCCTCAATTACGGAGTCAAGTTAGCGGAGAGAATTCCGCTTCCGTATGAAACCAGTATGCGGATAATTCTCACATGAGATTTAGGCTCCCGGAGCAGAGCCTTTGGTGCTCGTGGCTTTACCTGGGGCACCAGGTTGCTGTACCCGCAGCACTGCTTTCTGCAGAGCCGCTGGGTTCTGTTCTGGTAAGGACCACAGCTGCTGCGGCCTTTGCCTTCTTCCTTTCCGCGCCGCAGACATTTGGCTTCCTCAGTTTGGCCCTGTCCAGAGATTTGGTCAGGTCATCTACTGAGGCAGCCATGGCTGCAGTGGAAGACGAGGACTGCATTAAAACGGAGCCATCGGGAGTAGAGGGCACCGAGGTGGAGCCCTCAGATATCACAGGAGCCTTCCTCTTGCCGTTTGTTTTCATAATAATTATTCATCATGTTCCCACGAGTAGGCACCAATTAACGGTCACCCCCGGGTAAGGGCCTTTTCTCTGGGGGAAAGCTAAATTTTCGACGACGGGGGCGCTTGGTACCGTCGCTTAGGTGGAGACTAGTCTCTCAAGAGGGCAGAAAAATAAAAGTCCACCCTGATGACATGCACCCCGCCGCTCAACCACCATATTCCGGGGATTTGTTATAGAGGTTTACTCCTCGCGTGCCAGCCAGCGAAGGCAAGCACCCCGGTGAGAAGCTTCAGCCTACATATCCCGCTACGCTTACAAGTATAATTTTCCGCACGTGCACATGGTTGTTTAAAATAGCTGACTTCCCGCTTTCCTCCGCATGTATAGAAAAGCGCCAATTTCCTGCAATCTGGACAAAAAATAGTGTGTGTGGTACATGCGGACGGCGATCGCGACTCGTGAGCGTCTTGCGCGAGCCGATGGCACCTCGTTCTGCCGGAAGCACCAGCAGGACTCGGTGTCATCGGCTCGCGCGCGGCGCTCACTTGACGCAATCGCCGTCTTTCCGCACTTGTTACACAAATAACTATTGTAAGTTATAGTAGATTATTTTAATTATTTTGTTTATTTGTGATTGTGGTAAATAATGGTTTACTGTGCAATGAAGGGTTCTACTAGTAACAATAATAAAAAAAGTAAAAACTGTTCCAGTACATTCGATACTTTAGTTTTCCAACTACAGGAGAGATTTGCAAATTATGGGTGCAAAAGTGCTACCAAATGCATGATTTTAATATTAAAAATTAGATTATTAAATATTTAATTAAAATTTAATATTTAATATTATTAATATATGTTAGTAATAAGTATTTTTTCTGATAATGATTTTCATGTTAGAGAAAATTATTGAAACTGCCCAAAAATAAGTGGAAGTTAAAAGTCATGCTACCTTCACTTAATCTAACAAAATCTCCATACCCTAAAATCATAAAACATCTATCCAGAAAGACCGCGATGAAATAATTAAAAAAAGGAGCTTGATTAAAAACATGCGTAACTTATATGTAATAACTTTGATTATATATAATCAAAGGTAATAAGTACTTATCGGTAATATATTTATTCTATTTTATTTTAATAACTTTTCATTTTTGCTGTTAAATTAATTATGCATGTTATTAAACAAAATTTAGAATTGTAATTCTGTTTACTTCTGGAATGGTTTGTTGTGTTTTGTTATTAGGAAATAAATTTGAAGCAAAGAAAATTCTGATCCAACATTAACAAATAATAATGATGAAGGTGCAGTTTCGGTAGTGAATACAATAATAGAGCCAGAAACTGCAAGTATTGGCAATAAGGCTACATTGCAACAGAAACTACAAGGTAGTGTTTGTTCCATCGTTTTTTGGAATATAATTAATTTTTTATTTTAATAGTTAATCTGTGACGATAAAATAATATATATTATTTTAATAATATTTATATATATATATATATATATATATATATATATATATATATATATATATATATATATATATATATAAAGAACACTTAACTTCAAAAGCTAAACCTTGCCAGACAAAAAATTTTCATTAATTTTCAACATCCTAAATTTGTTATTATTAATTAATCTTAATATAACTACTACTTAATATTATTACTTAATCTGTAGGTATCATATATTAAGTATATGTATGTATTTTATATGCAAAAATTAATATAAATATTCACTTTTTAGATTATATACATTATACAATAACAACTAGTGATAAATTATAAAATCTGCAACATTCTCTATGATACTCTTAGCAGATTTGGGTATTTAATGTAAAGTATAAATTTTTTAGAAACATTTACCTCTTGTGATATATTTTTCTATATGGTTTGTTGCCCCATTGTTTAGGTATTTATTAATTAAACTTAAAATGATTGTTACGCCAAATCGTTGATATCAAATCTTAGGTTATGTGAAGATGGTACACAATGGTATATACATTTTTACTCTGAAACGAAAATTGGGGTTTTTAGTTTTTACCCAATCAAATGCAACATACTGTTCGCCTTTCACAGTGAAGAGTATAAAAATGGATTAGATAACGTATCATATCAGAGTGAAAGTATTACTTGAGAGTCCTAAGTAATTATTTATCTAATGAATTGGATTTTGCAGGCATTTTCATTTTGTTCAAGGATTCATATTTATTAAGATTTTCTTGTTTCAAGGTTCAATTTCTCTCCCTGAAAATGAAGTTGAAGCCCTTGCTCAAACGCAACCAATTCAAAAGAAAAATGGTGAAGGACTCTTTCGAAGACTTTTTTGTTGTTTTGGGAGAAGAAATAGTAAAAGCAAAAACCAGGAACAGTGCATTGATGGTTCACAATATGCAGACCGTAGTAGATGTTCATATCTATTACCTCCTACCAGACATCAAGATGTGTATAAAAAATGTATGGTTATTGATTTGGATGAAACACTTGTTCATAGTAGTTTTAAGGTAAGATATAAGTGTATTCGTTATTTTCTGCGCTTGTATTTAAGATATATGTTTTGATTTTAATATTGCAGTGTGTGCTAAGTATACAAGTTTGTTTCAACATACAATTAAACCAAGGCATAGACCTTTACACACAAAAGATTGTTCCGTTCATTGGAAAATGAATAAACATGTTTAAAACAGTTATTGATTTTTTTAAATATTTAAAATCTATATATTGTTCAAAACTGCCGCGATTCTTTAAGGGTGGACGTGTGGATTGAAAAAGTAAAAGTATTAAAAATATCATTAAAAAAGTATTCATAACAATACAACATATCTTCGGTATCACTTTTATTTTTATATAGTGTAATCATTTAAAAATATATATAAATACTCTAGAATTTGTTTTCTCTTATAACTACGGTTTCATAGCAATAAAATTATAGTGGCCATATACTCGAAAGGCCACCACCACAAAGCTAAGCTTCACAGGATCATCTGTGAAAATAAAACATTTAACTATGTGATAATTTGTCGTTAATTACTCGCTAATTTATCACCGCAACATGGTTGTATCTTGTTTTTAGAAAAGATAATAAGATGCTGCAAGTTTAACCTTCAAGGGACGGGCCTCATAAAATTTCTCATCAGGCGGGCCGGGGAAATGGCCCCAAAGATGAAATATCAAAAATCTCTTAGGTGTGCTTGAGGTATCGCTTTTATTGTCATTAAAAATACAATTTCTTATTTCTGTTATATGATACTGTCCAAACTATTAAAGGTTAAGATTATTTATAATTAAGATTATAAAAGGTTAGATTAAAAGATATTAAAGGTTAACTATTAAATTAAAGGTTAAGAAACTAGTCTGTAAAAAACATCTTATTTATTTTATTCTTATTGATTCTTACATTGTTTACAAATGGTTTTAAGAACATAATGTTGCAAGCATACACATTTTTGACAATTTACTTTGTTCACACTTGTTCTTACTTTTTTCCTTTGGCACATGTAACAGCGAGAAAGTAAATGATGGGAGCAGACCATCATTTACTTTCTCGTCTACTTTTTGAGCTATTTTTGATAGTTCAGGGAAAACATCACTCAGATCATTGGCATTAAGTTGGCAGCATTATTTGTCAGAACGCCTAAATAACCCATGCCCACAGCTGTAGCTGTTTGTGCTTAGTTTTGTGGTTATTTTTTGTGCGTTCCTCTACGACTTGTGTTTTGCTTTGTTTCTGTACTTTATTGTAAGAAAATGGAGCCAGAATTTTCTGAAGGAAGTGCAGAAAATCTAATTGCAAAAAAAAATTAATTGTGAAATCCAATTTAATTTGAAATTGTATAATTATTAAATTTTTAACCGGACGTTGAATTTAGCATGGTGGACGAGTTTTACATATCAAATTTAGATTATTTATCAGCAGAAGTCAAGTGTCAACAAAGTCAATTTCAACGTCAACTGTCAAAAAGCAGGGAACCAATTTTGGAATATAGTACTAATACACCGTTGTGTCATTTTCAAGGTCAAGGTCTGTGACGTTTTCGCACTTTTGAAAAAAATATAGAATTCATGCTCAAAATTAAGAAATAGGGCGAGATTTTTTTATAAAACACTATCACATAAAGCAATAGAAACACATAAAGCAATAGATACACATAAAGCAATAGAATCACATAAATAAAGCAATAGATCAGTGAAAAAAATATTAAAAAGTTAAACGTTCACAATATTTGGTTACTATTAACTTCCAGAAATATGAAGAATTGAATAAGACAAGTGATCTATTAATCTAATCTATTAAGTAATTTAATAGCAATATGTTTAAAAGAAGAAGTGTTGAACAATTTTTGCAGTAGGCGTATTCTTTTGGCACAGAAAGCATAAGGTAATATGAGATGTTACTATCTGATGTTCGTCTAATGACAGTAATTCTAACGAGGAGCTATAGAGACAGCTTATAGTACTCACCAAAGAAATAGCTAGGCAAAACACCATCATCAGCATGATAGACTAAGAGTTGGCGGGCGCGGAGGTACTACGATTGTACCTCCGGCTTAAATTTTGAGAAGTGGTTGGGGGGACCATCAGTAAGTGCCATCTGCAAGGATTTTGCTCAAAACCCATGCAAAGGATACGCCAGAAGACTCAAAAATGTAAAAAAAAATTTGCTCAAGGTCATACCTCCGCTTGAAAATTTGCACGTTACCTAATTGAAGGTCACAGATAACGTATGTAAATTGTCAGCCGCCTAGGGCGCTGGGTCGCTGCCAACGGGGTGTAAGACGCCCCAAAGTTGTAATTTAAAAAAACTTACCTTGACCTAACTGTATAATAGTATAACTACATCTTTCCTCTTTGATAAAATAATACTTGCTGGAAACCTCTTGCATATTGATTTTTGATAGTAAAAACAAGATTAATATTTTTATTTTTATTTTATTCAGACGTAACGTATCATTTATTTTTATATGTTATGTTGTAGTCCTATTTTCGTCTGACGATTTAAATATTATGTACTTAAAATTACCTCTATGATAATATGTAACAGCGTCAGGCAGAGGTAACGAAAGCGGAGGTAAATTTTCGAATCGGCATTTTTGTCTGACGATTTTAATTTATGCTTAGAATGATCTCTGTGGCAGTATGATGTTAAAACGTCAGATGTTTTAACATTATATTTTTTTTAAATTACAAGTTTGGGGCGTCTGACACCCTTTTGGCAGCGACCTAGGTGTCTGACGATTCATATACGTTATCCGTGACCTTCAAACAGGTTGTGCAAATTTTCAGCTGGAGGTATGATCTTTTTATGAGAAAAAATATTTTCGTTTTTAAGTCGTGTGGGGGATTTCAGGGGGATTTTGCAGCGGCATTTTCGTCTGACGATTTTAAATTATGCTTAAAATGGTCTCTGGTGCAATATGTTAAAACGTCAGACGGAGGTAAGAATTTTTTTTTAAATGACACTTCTGGGGCGTCCTAGGCGCCTGACGACGATTTACATACGTTATCTGTGACTTTCAAACAGGTAATGTGCAAATTTTCAGCTGGTGGTATGATAATTTTTTGAGCAATATTTTTTTTTCATGACATATGACGTGTCCTTTGGAGGGGTTTTGAGCAAAATACTTGCAGAGGGCACTTCCTGATGGTCCCCCCAACCACTTCTCAAAATTCAAGCTGGAGGTACTATCATAGTACTTTCGCGGCCGCAGTTCTCCATCTATGGAGTACAAGGAGGCCAATTTCAGGAGACTCAGTTGCCAATCCAAACGAAGCAGTCCAAAGGAAAAGGGAGTAGCACCAAAATAAGCAGACGTTTCCCCAGAGGAAACCCAACCTAAGAGCGCCCTAACCAAGCCCCCTAGGACCAAGAACTACCAAAAAAAGGTGCCCACTATAACCTGCAGCTAGCTAAACCAAGTGAATTATGCTAAACTAACAGGAGAGCGCATCAGGTTCGAGCCCATGACATCTGAGGAGTATGGTAAAATAGTAAACCTTTTCCGTGCAGAGAAGGTGAAAATCCACATGTTCGGCTTCCCAGAAGACAAGATATTCAGGACAGTAATCAAAGAACTACCAGAATTCCATACAAATAAATCGCAGATGACCTCACCAACCGAGGCTACCACCCATGCTCCGTACAGATGATGGAAAGCAAGGCAACCAGCGAGGAGCTTCCCTTGGTACTTCTCCGAGTACCCCCTGAAGGGGGGACTTCCAGACGTCATCATATACTGCAACCATGTAAAACGGGCTGCCGGCAGTTCCAAACACACCTACGAAGTACACACCTTGACCGAAGATAGACCTGAAGTCGAAGAAGCCATCGCCGACCTTGACGAGGACATAGACGGAGCACTAAGGTTCAGCACCATAGAAACCACCATCAGAAGAGAAACTACATGAGAGGTATCCGAAGACACTAAGTGCTTATCAGAGACACAAGAAGAGTGTAGAAACGAGCTGTAAGGACACAGAACCCCGCAGATAAGCTAGCAATCAGCTCAACAGGCGAGTGAAAGCAACACAACGAGACGAGATGTGGCCAGTTCAAAAGAGGACTCATCTACACTCAACAAGAGAAGGTGGAAACTTTCGCTGCTAATCTCAAGTTGCAGTGCTAACTCACCAAAGACACCCAGCCGAGACAATATAGGAAACCAGATCCAGGAAGCTTCCCCAGAAATCAGTGGTCATGCTAGTGGCCTACACAAACTCTATCCTGAGATTAAAGTACTTCCTCTTTAGATGGAAGATGACAGATCTGGTGTTCATCCCCAGGCCAGAAAAGGACAACCTCTTGCCAGGATCGGATCTCAAGTGAAGGAGAGCTGACCGACGCGTAGATGTAGGAGGTCAGGGGACGGTTCTCTCACCGACCTGTTCCCCATTTACACATTGAACATTCCAAGGACGGACACCACCCTGCCTTTTACACATTGCCACTGGGTCTCAATATGCCTACTCCATAAGAATGCCTACTCTAGCCCTTGATCTCTATTGTGCAAATGAATTAAAAACAGGACCATATTAAAAATGCACTAAATCTAAGTTTCAGTGATCAAAGAAATAGTGATTGCCTAGAACAAGACTAGACTATTTTAAGACCATTTATAAATAAAACCCTATATATGACATGAGCTGTCAGGATGCCAGAACTATAATGACTTCAAAATTAAATTATTTATACTTAGGTAAAGCAAAATAAAATCAAAAATGATAATTTTATTAACCTAATTTAGCTCTTAAGAGGACAACTACTAAATAATATAAGATTAACAGACCCTAGAGTCTTGAATAAGCAATGTCTTTAGTTATTGAGGGAGAAAACTTTCTTTATGGTTAACAAAGGACATAATATACCTTAAATTCACAAACCAGATTAAATTTAAACCTACGAAATGATTAGCATCAATAAATTTCAATCAACAACCGCAAACAAATGTTCACTTATAATCTCCCTAGTTGATTTATTACCGGAAATTTTTTTAAAGGATCAATTTTGAAAGTTTGAAATTATATAAATTTTGAAAATCAGATGGAATAACAGTGTGCACTAAATATTAATAATTTTGCTATTATCATTATAATCAGTTCAAGCACAGAAGCTCTGATTGAAATCAATGAACATTTTGAATTTAAGTGTTATCACAAGGTCCAATCGGAAGTGAACAACCTAGAACTTTTATAGTACACTAGAAATATAGTAATACAATAGAAAAGGAACTTTTGGCTATACCATACCATACCACAAAGATCTTCAGACCATACATTTGGGTACATGTACATTTACAATATACACAGGTAAATCATATTAATAGACCATTGATATGGCTATTCAAATTAGCGACCAAATTCAAAATTGGTTCGTTGGCGTCTTTAGCTTGAAGAATGCGACTATGACATTGAATATAAAGAAGGAAAATTTAATTCTCCTTCTTCATACTAACGCTGATGCTTTATCCAGAATAATAATTAATGCTTTAGCATTTAATCTATAACAAATAATTTCAGTGAAGTAAATGCAGAAATTCTTGAATACCTGAGAAACCTTCCTCCTATACAGGACGTTTCTCAATCTACTAGCTGCTATACTCGAAATATATTTATCTATGTGCAACGTATAAGTGAACATTTAAATACCCACGAAGAGCTACAAAATTAATGTTAATGTTTGATTAATTTAATTAATGTTTTTTAATTACGAAGTTAATGTTACGAAATCGTCAGAAGCTATTGTGCACGATATATTGAAAATTCTCTAGATCTAGGGAAAATTAGCACAATCTGGCAATACCGCACCCGACGATGTGGCAACATTACATCTGGGGGTGCCAGAGGCAACCCCCCAAAGGCCAAGTCTTAACCCTCTAGGACTCCAAATTACCGAGATACGCCCCCTGGCCCCATTTAGGATAGTTGCAGTATAAGGACATGTGGACTATCCCCTGTAGAACTCTTCTGTATACAATCTAGAATGGGATAGAATAATTGAGAACAATCTAGAATGGGATGAAATAATCGAGAAGCTTCCAGAACTTTCCAGAATATTGAAAATAGTATATAAGGACCAGCCGATCGCTACATAAATCACTTTAGTTTAAACGTTCTTAGACACCAGACCAAGTAAGAAGTAATTAAAAGTGTTCAGTTTGCAATAGTGATTTGTGATTGTAAACAGATGTGACTTGTTGTGTTTGGAAGTTAATAAAGTGTATTTGGATTCTGGACAGTAACTTATTATATAAACCCAGTGGCGTAACAATTGATGTCAGAAGCGGAATAAGTGAGTAGAATATAAACATTTTTATAGTGAAAATTCATTCTACGGATTGCGACGAGATGGCAGATTTCAAGGAATTAATGGAGATATTGAGAAAACAGAATGATGAGTAAGAAAATCGAAGAGGGGAAGGTGAAATGAGTTGAAAGACAGAACTGGATGAAGAAAGACGACGGTAAGCAGAAAAAGAAGAGGAAGCCAGACATCGACAATCAGAAAAAGAGGAGCAAGAAAGCCGAAGAAAAGAAGATGAAACGAGACGAAAGACAGAAAACAAGAAAACGGGAATATATCCAACATCCCCTGGCAAAGGATACTTGAAACGTCGACAGTCAGAAAAAGAGGAGCAAGAATGCCGAAGAAAAGAAGATGAAACGAGACGAAAGACAGAAAACAAGAAAACGGAAATGTGGCCAACATCCCCTGGTAAAGGATAATTTATTATATAGTATTTGAGGGAGAGACTTCATGGGCTATGAACCGAAACGAAAATTTGAGGCTGCAGCACTCAACAACGGATGGAAATACCAACAAAAAGCCACTGCTTTGGTATTAGCCTTGAGGGGAAAGGTACTGGAAATTCTTCAGAAATTCCGGAGAACAAACAAGGAGATTACAACTCTGTGATGGGTGCTCTCGAATTAATTAACAGCAACAGATATCGTAACCAGGTATACCAAAGCCAACTGAAGAGCAGAGTTCATGGGTCAATGGAGACATTACAAGAATTTGTAGCGGACACCGAATGAAATGTCAGGTTTGCTTACCCGTTTCAGAAGCTCGTTTAGTTATGGGCATTTTAAAAAAATCGTTTTCCCTTCTCCTCCCTCTCCTAATTATCCCACCACCTCCAGCCACAGCCTGCGGCCTCATAATTTCTTCATGATAGATAGCTCTTCCACAAAAATAAATTGAGCCTCCAACTCCAGTCTCCCTCGATGAAAAACAATTTGGTTTTTCTTATTTTCTCAATTACGATTCGCGATATCTCGCGAACGAATTATCCGATTTCACTCAGCTTTAAATGAAGCGTCGTGTGTGTTTTGTCGTACGTTTCATTTTTTATACTTTACTTGTTATATATACTTTTCCTTTGTTAAGTCAAAAGCCGCCGAGATATTCCGTAAAAACGACTTTCCCATACATATCATTGATCCCCCCCCCCATTGTCTCTTCACAAATCATGCCAAAATTATTGGGGGGACTTGACTTGATATATTGGGCAAAAATAATTTATAAATTTGAGTGTTTGTTTTCGAAACCCAGATCCACTCCACTACTGTACAATATACCCCCTATAAATATTTTCACTTATTTCCAGGGCAACCTTTATCTAAAGCAAGACCTATATAATATTAAACACAATATTTCTTTCACAAAGTCGCTTCTTGAGCGTCCAATCAAATATTTCTGTCAAATATATATTTTACATGTTTTCGCTATTCCATTTACGAGGTAAATAATTGGCGCCAAGTGTTTTTACTAGGAGTGAGGGGTTTAGCATATTACCTATTATGCCAATACACCAATACACTATGATATTCTTATACCCCAGGAAATAGAGACAAAAAAGGCCTTACCTTGCAAAAGGTCATGGAGAGATAATTTTTGGTATAGACCTTTAGTATGATGAGGGTATTAAAATCCCAAGTTTTCGACCTTGAGACATTGCCGCTCGCGGCGCCACAGTCGAAGATAAGTACAAGAAATCGGTTTTCAGCAAATATCTCCTGAACTAAGTGACCTACGTGAATTGTGTTTATTACCAAATTTATAGGATATAAAATTTACTACATTTTATATATAAAACTTTCTCTAGGACAAATAGTTTCTGAGATATGAGGTACCAATTACACAGAGGGAGAATAGCGGGCACCCATCCCATAACCGGGCCGAACATTGCTTGACTTTTGGATGGCCAGGAATCCAAACAGGCTGTGTGCTACCCCATCTCCATATCGCTTATATAAATGATCTTTTTGTATTTTACTTCTTTCCACACCACCGTTGAGGTAGAGTACAGGGCGCGTTTTTTAAGTGGTTTCCCCAGTAGGCCTAATCCACTAGTGATGATCAAATCATCGTTTTATTTTCTTAGACGGGCCAGGTCTTTCAAGGTCTATATTTCGCCTTGTTTGCTTAGACGGGCCAGGCGTTTCGTACGTTGATATCGTACGGCGTTTAAGCTCATATTACCCGCGCCTGAGTAAAGTGCCTCTAGAAATTTTTCACCTGCATTTATAATCACTTCCCGGTCGGCATTTACGTCTTTAAAAACCTCAGTAAGTCGCATTAGCTCTGGTTTCTTAATAAGTTTTAAAAATTTTAATTCAACTTCGTTAAATAAAGCTGATGTCGTATCGCAACCGCTAAACGCGTGCAAAAATAAAAGGTTATCTGCAACTGATTGGTCATATAAAAAGCTTTTCGGAGAATATATTTTTTCCGGAATCTTAGCTCTGCTGGGTTTTTGAAAAAAAATGTTTTCATGCTGTCCCGCTAACGAAGTCATTAGAATAAGTAGGTCAACATCTTCTCCAACAATATACACTGACTCATATGAAAATGTTAAATTAATGGATGTGCTTACAATTAGTGTATCGGCATCTTCGACGGCTTGCATCGCAGTCATATTTGAATCACTAAACTTTTTTAAAAGCGTTGCAATCAAGCGCATTTTATTTTTGTCGTTAGATAGAAATTTTTCTTGAGTAGTTGTAGCATTCATCGACTCGTCGAAGTTAATTTCAACAGAATTATGTTTCCTGGAGCGCCGGAGTCGTTCGGCACTCTTTGTGCTGTTACTGCCTGCATCATCAGGATAGCCATCGAACACAATAATAGCATTATTACCATAATGCCTCTTCACATAGCTAACGTAACGAGCAAATATTGACGCAAATGGGTCATTTTGATGCCATATAACTCGATGAAGCAGATATCCTTCATCTATAAAACGAATTAACGCGATCTATAACACGATTTTAACGAAAGCCTCCATTTCTAGAGC
>CAXKVY010003197.1:0-20204 GCA_964058915.1 Tetropium fuscum
ATATTTTCTGCTTTTATACTATAATTATGAAATAATTATATATTATCTTCTATGTAATATGCATGTGGCTTAATCAACTGAATATTTTGTGAAAATATTGTCTTAGAGAAGATTTTTCTTTTTGTTATCATATAAATATTCTTTCTAGTTAGGGTATACTTCTGGCAAAGCAAACAAATGTCAGGATAAATCATATAACTTATTAGATTATGTAAATAGACCTAGCGTTATGAATTTCATTTACTATTCTTATTCGAGTAAGTTAGACCGTAAGAATGATGATGCAATTAAAATTGTAATAAATTATTAAGAATTAGTTGAAATGCGTCATGTTTTATGGGGAAGAATATACATCACTGGTATTGCCGATGTCATCTCGCAAATGGCTACATACTGGAGGTATATTATCAGGAGTAATAGAACCTTGTTTTTAAAAATATAGCACAAATGCATTATCTGAACATTCATAGTCATACATATCAAAGGTAAAGATTCAGATAACTTTTCTAGAAATTTATAATTTATATATATTTATAACAAACTGAGAATTATGATGACTAACCTGTCAATTTAATCTAATTAGGATATAATAGTGTGCTCTTGTCTCTGCTCTACATGACCAAAAAAACAAAATTAATTCATTTGGTTTTTGTAAAACGTTTTTACTTTTTAACAATAATAATATGACATTTGTATATATTGGAGATTTTCATCCCGATTTGACAAATCTTGAGTAGTGCTAGGTACTTTGAAACCACCTTTCTTTAGAAAACATTAACTCATATTATGGTTACAACTTTAGAATGCATATAAGCAAATAGTGCAGAAATAAGCAAATAGATGAATAATAAGGAAGACACAGTTACCACTTGCATATCTGGACATAGATATGGAAACGAACCGCTTAGAAGTTGTACAAGTTCTTTCACCTTCATTGAGGATCTTCAGAGTGATGTACGATTTGTTTTATTGATCATTTATACCTGAATTTAAAATTCAGGTCAGTGATATTTTATGATATTAGTTTTTGTCGGAACTGACAATCACAGAAAACACATACCTACTCTACGATTTATACTTCTTCTGAACATATTATATATAAAAGCATTAGGCATACAGGTATCCAGAAGATGTTAAACTTTAAAATGCATAAAATGTGTGAATATAGTACTAAATTCAGTGTGAATTCAGTACTATACATCAATTAAGATTTGTGAAATTAATAGAAGTATTACTACGTGAATATTATAATTGGATCCAGGTAATGTTACAAAGGTGACTGAGCATGATTTAAATAATAATGTAGTACCCCTGAAACAGACATTGATTAAATAAAAAAAATAGAAAAAAGAAATTGATAGAAAATAGTTATTAAGAAATAAGATTGTAAATTGTACATATAAGAAGGGATAGTGAATTTGTGAGGTGCTACGCAAATAAACTCAATAAATGAAGTGAAATATGGTTCATAGCATGGGCCTTGTGAAAAAAAAACAAATCTTGAGAGGAAAAAAACAAATGAGAAAAAAAAGAGGAGAGAAATAATTAATTCAACTTGGTAACAAATTCTAAAAAGAAATTGGGAAAAGTATTTAAATTTTCATTGCTGATTGAGAATAAGGGAAGATCAGCCTGATAATCCATAATTTAGAGTTCCGGTTCCAGGGAGTCAAGGTGGAGACGGGAGATGCTGTCAAGTATTCCAGATAGCCGTAAAGTTTAGGAAAGTTTACAAGTACAAGCATTACAAGCCTACGATATACAAAGATAAGGTACCTTATATTGAAAAAATAAGTCGTGACTATAATATGATATATAAAAGCTGTAATATTTTATATGCTATGAATTTCCTATCTGCATAAGGGAACATTTTAATAGAGCTCATAGATATAGAACTTTTATTGAAATCGAATCAGATTGATTTTCATATCTTCTACTAAAAATTTTCAGGATTGTTTATTAACGTCATCAATGTCACAAATTTTAATATACCTAGGTTAAGAGAAATGAAATGCTACAAACCCAAGATTACTTTTCACAAAACAAATATGAATAGCAAAGAATTTCAAAGCTAATATATATATATATATATATATATATATATATATATATATATATATATATATATATATATATATATATATATATATATATATATATATATATATATATATATATATATATATATATATATATATATATATATTATATATATATACATATATATATATATATATATATATATATATATATATATATATATATATATATATATATATATATATATATATATATATATATATATATATGTATATATATATATATATACATATATATATATATATATATATATATATATATATATATATATATATATATATATATATATATATATATATATATATATATATATATATATATATATATATATATACTGTATCCAACGAGAGAATGGACTTGCACTCGAGCGAAAATTCGTCTGTTTTGGTCAGATCTCCGCCCCTTAGAACATTAGTTCAACGCCCTCAATGTTTTAATTGGCTCAGCGGGTAGGCAGGGCCGGCGCCTGGGTCCGATACCTACCTGGTACCTAATTATATAAAGTACCTACCTATTCACAGTTTGTATTTGTAGTCTCGCAAGTACGGTTATTTTAGTTGTGTTGTTTACGGTTGTGAAATAAGTTTTAAATCGAAAAGAAATCGACAATACAATGGTGAAAGCTGAACTACTGCGCATCGTTGGGCTAGAAAAGGAGAAATATAACAAATATATAATCGATGAAACGGCCAAAGAACAGAATAAGATTGTACTCAGACTTCCACCGTATCATTGTGAACTGAACCCTATTGTAATGGTTTGGTCGATGGTCAAGGGGTACGTGAAAACTAACAATAAATCTTTCAAATTACCAGAGGTGAAACGATTGCTTGAAGAAGGCATTGCACGAGTAACATCTGAACATTGGAAGAATTTCATTCGTCACATTATAGAGGAAGAACATAGGTTTTGGGAACGTGACCATATTGTTGACAGTTTAATCGATGAAATCCCACCACTAATAATTCACGTAAATGGTCAAAGTGATTCTGATAGCAGTGATACAGACTAATTTAAATTTATAATTATATGAAACAATGTACTATTGTTGTAGCTAAATATTAAAAAAAATAAAAAAAAATAAAAATATCATAAAATGTCTATTTTAGGAATATTTAGGGTTTATATTACTTTCATAACGCTCATACATTTATAATAAATTTATGTTAAATAAATAAAATGTTTTCATGTTTTCAAAATAAAATTTATTTCACCTACTTACGAATTTATTTCATCGAATGACGGTCCTGCGTAGCTCGTTACTGAGCCCCTCCTCATAAGTCGCCGATGCGCAAAGCAAGTCCATTCTCTCGTTGGATAGAGTATATATATATATATATATATATATATATATATATATATATATATATATATATATATATATATATATATATATATATATATATATATATATATATATATATATATATATATATATATATATATATATATAATGATATATAAAAATGTATTCAACTGACTACATATTTTTTTTTGATTTATAGTTTTAGTCATATATCTCACGTGTTGAACAAATATTTGTAAATAATTTAATTATACTTCAACGGGTAAAAAAATATATTTCGTTATCAGAGCGGCAACAATTGTCAGTAATCAAACAAAACATTATCAGTTATCGAATACCTATATTAACTTATATCAGGATGTCTAAATATCCATCCAGATAAATAATTCTTGTCGATATTGATATAGCGTGAGGTTGAATAGTATAATGGACCACTTTATAATATCTGACAGGTGAAGATGTCGGCGAAACGCCAATCGCGTCGCTGTCACCGAAGATATGATTGATGGAGGCGGTACGAACTCAAAAGAAAATTTATCATACTCGCATTTTACCTTATCTCTAATGGTTGCTTAGTAATCAAATAGTTTTAGTAGAGCCCATTCCGCGACCGTTTTGGATCCCATTTTCCATGTTTACTTTAAAACCCCTATATGGCAAGCTCACCAAATAACCAATCAGGGCTACTGATCTGGACAAAAATTTGGGTTTCCGATAATGCGGTAATATATACTGACTATCACTCAATACTGGCTCTGGATCGCTTGTTTCTCCAAATATATAAAATATCCCTGGTTATTTTGAAGGCCATAGCGGGTGAATCCAAAGTATGATCATTTAGAATGAACGATAATTTTAGTAAAATAAATTATATTTTTTTGTTCAGTCTAGATCCATCTGAAGAAAAGGCAACGTGAACCAAGTAGACATTGATATTCACTTCTGTTACGTGATTATAGAAAATGTATGTGCTTCTTTCTGAGGGTTCACACTAAATTGCTGTATCGTAGTTTTCAAAATAGATTTCTGATTTAAATCGTAATAATTTTGAAGTGACCAAGTTGTATCATTAAATCGTAATGAAAAATGTTTGGTTCCTTATATTAGACTAATTAACTAAGGCGAATTCACCTTATCAATGAAACTGTGTATTTAATAAATAACTCAATCATATTATTAGTAAGGTTAATATTTTGATGAAACAGATACTACAGTTACCTTATAACCCTTCAAATATGACCAAAGTCTAATTTTAAACACTTATAATCTCATTACATTAATCCTAATAGTGCATATCATAACTTTCTTTATAAGAAGACGGCGTGAACGTAAAACTAACATTGAAAAACTTACAGATGTTATTAAGTTAATCCTCAGCTTTCATGGTGAAAGAGGCACGTTATTTCTGTACCAGTCTTAAATAATTAGGCTGACGTGTGAGGATTAGTGCAAGTTTCGTTATACTAAAATTAATTGGGAACTAAAATGTAATAGTGATGTTCATTTATGCTTTGAAGTTGTATCCTTAAAAAATGTTGTGATGCCGAAACAATATTAGAAAACCTTAAACATGATTATAATAAATTGAAAGTTTCATTTATACAAGTACCTACATATACACACACACATATTAATAGATTACCATAATTATAGAAAAACTTATGGAAAAAGTATGTACTTACTTAGTACAATCATTTACAAAATAACTCAAAATCTTCTAGTGTGTAAATTCCTCTTTTCCTCTTGACTGGTCCTGAAAGGACCTCCATCATATCTTCTTTCTCATAGTACCGCACATCTGGAGTATATGGCCATTTTCATCCATAATGCCCGTTATTATCATAACATTTATTCTGGGTAATGTTTCAGCTAAATTTAGTATTTGTCCAGGAAAATATTCGTAATGCACTATAATAATTCTTGTTATTAAGTGTATTTTATCTGTAAAATAAACAACCATATTATATTTGTTACAGCGAGCAGGTCTCTATCAGATCCAATAAAGACCGAGTCTGGTGTAGGAGTCGAATCATCAGAAGGCGATGATGGGAAAAATGACAAAAAAAACAAAAGACAACGGAGGCAACGTACTCATTTCACTAGTCAGCAATTGCAAGAACTGGAAGCTACATTTGCTAGGAATCGTTACCCTGATATGAGTACCAGGGAAGAAATAGCAATGTGGACAAACTTAACCGAAGCACGAGTTAGGGTATGTATCTAATATTGTTTTACATATATATTTGTATTATATTGTCAATGACGCAGTCTGTAGCAGTTCATTACACAGATAAATAATCAAATACATAGATTAATAATAACAAGAAAACACTTACCAGTTGTATATCTGGACATATATACGAAAACGAATCACTTAGAAGTTGTACCCAATAAGTTCTTTCACATTTATTGGAGATCTTCAGAGAGATGTACGATTTATTTAATTGATCATTTTTACTTGAAATTTATATTGATTTATCAAGGATAAATGATCAATTATACAAATCGTACATCACTCTGTAGTGATCGTAGATCCTCAGTAAAGGTAAAACACCTTGTACAACTTCTAAGTAATTCGTTTCCGTATATATGTCCAGATATACAACTGGCAAATGTTTTCTTGTTATTATTTATCTATGTATATTAGATAAATTAAATTATATAAGTAAATTATATATATATATATATATATATATATATATATATATATATATATATATATATATATATATATATATATATATATATATATATATATATATATATATATATATATATATATATTTGCATTTGATAAATAAATATTTTATCTGATCCAGTACTTTAAAATTTGGCTGTCCTTGTCGTTCTCTAGATATCCGATAATATTCTAAACTAATTGGATCTTCATATTTTATCACATCATGGAATCGAGAGGTTTTACTTCATACATTTGAGTTGAGAATTGAGGTTTACTTCATACATTAGAATTAGATTAATTAGGAAAGAATTGCAATTACAATTTTTATGCTGCACTCATGTGTTGTTAATAAAATACTGATAAATATCAAAAAAAGGTCAACATTCCTTTTTCTGATAAAAATACTACTTAATACAATGAAATCGAATTAAAATGTGTGGTATGTTTTTTTAAAATAAGGGCCCTAAGATCATTAAAATGTTGGGAAAGACCTTGGGAAATATTCAGAAATATGGAAATAGTCCAAGATTGTACTGTCAATTTCAGTGAAAATATTCTCATTGTAGAAAAATTTTCTCATCTTGTTCGATCAAAAAATGTTTTTGATACTAAACTTAATAAGAAAACTCCCGATAATTAATTAGCGATATTTTTCAAAACAATTTAGAAAGGTAAAATTTTTGTATTTTGTTTCAAAATTCGTACCTCAACAGCATCCAACAGGATTTCAAATGAAAACTGACGGTGTTATCCTTATGTTATCCTTATAATTACTCTTGATTGTTTCTTTGGTTATCATTCATGCATGGACGAATAACGCAACCTGTTTTTGAAAAAATAAATAACAAAGAAATCGCATGTAGTACACACTTCTTAGTGACACGGTTTTAATTTTTATGTAGTATCGTTTCTAGAATTCTTATCACCAATAATTGGTGTATTGAATATAAAACAATGTGGCTATGAGAACGAAATAACAGTTATATGATTATAGCCAATTTTTAGTTTTAAAACAATTATTTTTATACATTTAAAGCCAATTATTTAAAGTGTTAGTCTTAAATAATATTAAAACGCTTCTGTTCGAACTCTGATATCCATCTTCAAATGAAGTCTGGTGATTTTTCTCGCAAAGGTAGTGGATAGTCTGTAGCTCAACTTTTCAAGGAATTTAATTATTATTTGTCAAAATCTCAAAGTACCTACATTTACTCCATTGTTATCCAAAACAACAGAATGACGCGTTATAAATCAAGAGACCGTGTAATGAGTTATATGGTGGTGCATTTTGCTGCTTTGCATAGTGGGCTGTAACATAGGACCAGGCAGAAGCGATAGTTCATACCAAGTATACATGGCAGTCCGCGATGGCGATTGCGCTAATCCGCGGCAGATTTATGGTGTTAATCATGCAGGGATTACCGTCACGTTCAGCCTTTGTGTACCTGGCTAGTTGGCCCTACTGAATTATGGCCACTATATCACAGCTGCCCAAATGCATATATCTCATTAATATAACATACTTAATATACTGACATGTTACTGTTCAATGTTCAGTATTACCCCTGGATACGTTACTATAAAATAGAATCCATGCTAATAGGAATAAGGAATCAAATATATAATACGTTACATTTGGCTATTTGGTCTTATGACATTGAAATTATTATATTTCTATGCATCACACAGAAAAATAACATTAAAACAAATTGGATAGGTACTTCCGAAAAAGAGAAATGGAATTATTTTTTATTATATAATTATTATTTATCAATTAGCGTTTCTTTAATTAAATAAGTCTAGCACTCATATATAAAAAATATTGAAAATAACTTTTCCGTCGACCGTGTATTTACGAGGTTAATTAATGTATACAAAATCGTTTATTAATGACCCCTATTAATGCATGATTTTCTATTAATAAACGATTTTAGTGAAACATAAGCATACATTTAAATTTCCAAATCAAGACGCCTTGTCATCAATATGTCACTGTCAGTAATGTCATGTCACGCTTAATATTTGAAATGTAGTTTTGTAAAACGTCTTCTTCTGCCTCCATACTTTCTGACAGTGGTGCAGATTTTTCAGCCATTAAACGACTGGATGGTTGGAAATCCACTGCTGTTGCAGAAGGATATATTGAAAATTCAGTACAAAATAAAGTTAACATAGGTAGCTAAAAAAATCTTCTGTGAAACGCAAAACACCTCATACTAGTTCTACCAGCGCCGAAACAATCATCCAAGATAACGACATAAACTTAAATTTTAATTCAGAATATCATAAAATTGATCATTTATCTGTGCCTTTCTTCAATTTTAATAACTGCACTGTTTCTAACGTACCTAAATAAAAATATTTACAAACACAAATCAGATTTGTGATACTTTATAATAATTAATGAATAATTTAATTTGTACTTAGTTTTCTTAAATGAAAATTGAGAATAGGATTTTTTCCACTTTACTGTACTTCAAAGTACAGTCGACGGAAAAATATTGTAACTAACTCGTATATTAAAACACGATTAATAATCTCGTTAATTAATGAGTTCGCTACGCTCGCGCGTTAAAATATCTCGATTATTAATCGCTGTCATTAATACACTAGTTCGTTAAATAACTATTAATCCATTGTCGTATTGCCAAAAATACGGTTTCACTATAAAAATAACCAGATAAAGGGACACGTAGAGACTAGTTTTTACGTGATTTGTATTCTAGAAAATTCTTGTGAACAAAATAAAGCCATATTTTGTTCACGCCATCAGAGATGGCGAGGGACCAGTCTGCCTATAATTTTATTTATTAATAATTATGTTTAATATTTATTTAGTTTATTTATAATAATATGTGCTTGTCATATTTATATAAAGGCTGGTTTAGACAATCGAGCCATTTACACAATCGGTTCGTACAAGTAAATTTGTGCAAAATACTTGACTAAGAAATGTGGTTACACACTCAAGTGTGTAACCACACTTTTGACCTCACAGTCTCCTCATCCCTCATCGCCGGTTTAGTTTAAATCAGTAGGTAATGAGGTCAATCGAATTGGAGTCACTGTCTGATCTTTTTTTGACGGTTTTTGTAGTAGATCGCCTGTAGATCTTTGAAGATTTTATACGGGGCCTGTTCCTCCTCGGAAATTACATGTCGATTAGGTAATGGGATAAATACCACTGCATTCAAAATCTCTTACTGCTTTTTACATAGTTGCTTATTATATAACTATCGGGTTATAGGATTTTTTGATTAACTCAGGATTTTTTCATAGCTATTTAATAGGTACTTGTTTACCATTAAATATATAACGTCAATTATAACCATTTTATATATATTATATATAGTTTAAAATTTTATAGGATTTATTTAATTTTTTCATAGACCCCAAAAAATTGTCACACACCAAGTTATAATCTTTTTTAAGATGTGGCTTCTAATTTAACTTAACCTAACTCATATATAAGTGACAATAACGATGATGGTACCAAAAATATTTTCGGTCTACATTTTTCCCAGCATGAAATTCGAAAACACAAAAAAGGTGTTTCGATTGGTTGAAATTTTCCTGGGTAATTTCTGAGCGGCAAAAGTTATCGATGTTTCAAGCATATTTAAAATCAAAAAATAACAACCATTTTATGTCTAGAAAGACGGGATAGTGTGTGTGTTTCAAAATTTAAAGAAAAATCATGTTGATAGCTCAACTAGTTTGGAGATATTGGAGTGAATA
Organism: Tetropium fuscum; assembly: GCA_964058915.1. Classification (NCBI taxonomy): domain Eukaryota; kingdom Metazoa; phylum Arthropoda; class Insecta; order Coleoptera; family Cerambycidae; genus Tetropium; species Tetropium fuscum. The sequence continues at coordinate 9,825 of CAXKVY010003197.1, forward strand.
TATAAAGAAATGGGACTCAATTTTACCCATTATTTACTCAATTACACCTACAATTTTGACATCACTGGCACGGTGTCACGGCTAGATTTATTGGTAGGGTACGCTTTATCCTACTCAATACTGATTTTCTAATTGTTATGAGTTATGAATTATGAGTTCTCTATCAGGTATCCACTATCTTAAAATTCTACAGTACTTTGTAGCTTAAAAACATATTACCGTTACGATTTTATTTATTCCCGGCAGTATTTCCTTGATTTTTTTGTTATTATTTTGACTTTCAACACGACAATCTTTATCGCTTCTTTTAAGGCCAAAAATGGTTTCTTTATTACGTCTATTATGTCTCACGGCCACCTTCAATTGTTCCTGAAAAGAAAAATTAGAGCATGTATAATTTAAAGTTATATATAGATTGGGAGCTATGACTGCTGATAATGGGTTCAATATTATTAATCCTGATCGTACCTAAGTTAAATTTTTGGTCCATTTTTTTATCCCTCCTCCTCTTATCTATAAAGGATATCGATGGAGGCTATGGAATTATTTTATTGATTATTTTAGTTGTAATTCATACGTTTCTTTTTTGTTGAAATGTTGAAAGTGTTGATATGCTGTCAAATGAAATAAAAACAAATTTAAAAAGGTAATAGATATATTTGCATTGTATTCAACGTACCCTGCAGTCATTTTCCTGCTACTGAGCTACGCCGACAAATTTTATTACTCTATACTTTGACCTAATAATATGTTAAGTATCAGACGGAAATGTATAATTCTAATAATCATCTCTGAATAGAGTGTATAAATACATAGTGGTTATAGTTATGAGTTATGTATACTATTTGTAGGACTCTGTTTGTTCAGGTAGGTACTCAAGTCAAGATGCGGCTTATATGAAAGAAAAGAACACAGATGAACATGTGTAAACATGTGTTAACGAGATAACTGGTGGTTGTTCACCCTTGTGTTGGTTTTCTTGTCAGCAGATAAGGAAACACGCACTTACATTATATCTTTACAAAAAATACATGTATTGTTTGTCGTTATTGATGGGTGCCGCAGATGCAATCGATCATCCAAACATTTTACACCGTATAAACATTAAATTGTGAATCATATTTTAAATAATTATTATAGTAATAATATGTAGGTATATATTATTAATATAATTATTAATAGTATGTATATATGTATATTTACTTCCGTTGTTGAACATATTTTAAATAATTATTATAGTAATAATATGTATATATTATTACTATAATTATTAATAGTATGTATATATGTATATTTACTTCCGTTGTTGAATTCCACAAATCTAGAGTGAAATTGAGTTCCATTGCATTGGGCATCCATTTTTTTTGGAAAAAATACATGTTTTTTTAAACATTAAAATATTCTAAAAATATAAAAAAATACAACTATAGTAAAGAGCACAACCCCGAAAGGGTTACTACTACGTTTTATCGAAATCCTACGAAAAAAATAATGACTCACAACGTGTACTATGGATGGAAATAAAAGAGTACATTTCTACTTGAATTTTGGAGGTTCCTTGTCATATTTTTAAATATTCTTTGTGTTGTTTTGTAAGATTTGGTTTCCACAAAAAAGATTCCACTGGGTTGTGAGAGAAAATGCATCAAAAGATACAAATGCGATCCAATATTTTTTTTCCACCAGTGAAAATGGTTTTAGTGGCAAGTCGTATATTAAAATTAAGTCTCTTTAACAGTCCGTCTGATCTATAAGCATAGTAAATGTGTATAGCAGGTGAAAAACTGAAAAATATTTAAAAAAACTATTTTCCTCATTTTGGTAGTCTTGAAAATTTTTCAGATGACCGTTTGGATTGTAATGATGCGTAATTTCTTTATGTAAACATAATGTCCCATGGCATATTAAATAAAGATTGTGACTGGCTTTAGGCTGCATAAACGTGGCCTGTGGCAAAATTTCTGTAACCTTAGTAACTTAACATTTTAAAACTATTCTTGGGAAACCAACTGGTCGCCCTGGGCCGACCTTAGCCATGTACACGTCTATATGGTCCTGTATTATCTATATTATCTGGTGAGTCGCCGACCTTGTGATCAAAATGATCTTGTCGTCTATCTGATGATTAAGTAAAAAAATAAAAAAAACCAATGCTGCGGGATTCGAAGGCGCCACACTCGGAACCCAAAACACACGCTTGCTTTCATGTCTGTAAACAACAGCCAGACTTGTTATTTCCATGGGATTACTAGGTACTAGAACAATCTAATCGATATTCACCAACTAGGAAAATAAGTACCAACGTAGGTACCCGAATACTTAATAAACTAATTTGAGGTCATGTATTTTATTTCCATAGTTTACTTTAAGGATCATTTTTTCTTTGTAGGAATTTGATAAATTTCCGTATTCACTTAGTATATATAGGCTTAGTATATATAGGCGTAGTATCTAGGCGAAAACCCCATTTAATTATCTTAACTAGTTTATTTAATTATCATATAGATTTAAAAGATGGTCAAAAAATAGGTAATAGGGCACCCGACACCTTAAAGTTAAAAATGTCAACTTGTCTGAATCTCCAATTGACTGAAATATGTGAAACCACTGATAGAGAGGTAGAACGAAAATAGAAGTAGGTAGCTATACTATTTTTAATGTACATAAATTTTTCAAATAACGTAAGCATAGTTTTGTCGTATATAGCTGAGTTTACATTCTTTGAAAATAATTAAGCCGTCTCTGACATTTTATGTACAACTTTAGATATGTGCCACATATCTACTTAAAAATGGGGAAAATGTGGAATAGTGTGCTGCTGCACTTTTATCAAGAAAGTTATAATATGTTGATTACTACTATTTATTTTGAAAAATCAACTAACGGAAAACAATTGTATAAGGTAGTATAATAAAAATTTAAAATTTTAAAACAAACTAAGGTGTTATTTGTTTAAATGAAATTAAGGCGTGCTTGTGAGATTTTTCGCGATTCGCGAAGGTTAGAGACTTAAAAACGGTTTTATTGTCTATTTGTAAATGAAAGAAAGTATTAAAACCCCATCAACCGTGAACCTTTTCCTTTTTCAAAAGGCCAGCAGCTTTAAATTTTCCAAGGAAATTTCAATTCATCTGCCAAAATATGATTGTACACCTCGTCTGTCCTTGATGTTATCTAATATCGTATTTAAGGGATGCAATATGTCTAGCTTGTTTTGTAAATATTTGGACGTCCCACCCTAACTTCATCAATAGCTTGGATACGTTTTTGTTCTAGGTCCGGCAATTCTTTTCGCTTGTACCAGAATAATTCATCATCAGAATCAACTAATGAATTTAAGAGGAAATCTGTGAAAAACAGTGATTAGATGTGGTCTACGATTAAATACGAATAGACGTACAGACCAATAAGCTCTCTTCTAACTTGGTCTGCTCTTGCCCGGACTCTAGATTTGTCGGGACAAAAGCAGGCCAAACGTTATTTTCCTCTAACTTGATCTGCTATTGCCCTGGACTGTATATTTTTTGTCTGGGCATAAGTAGACCAATACACGCTCTCTTTCTCGAACATGCCCTCTTAATTAATAAGTAAACTCAATAAAAACCACCCATTATATCACATAATTAGGCATTTTGCTATATTTCGATGTAGTTACCTAAAGTTACTACTATCAACACAATATTATCCTAATTACACATTACTTCACAAAGTACACCTGACTAGTAGCGACCTGAACTATACCTCTATCTATAATGTTTCAAAACGGCAACTGTATTGCCTCAGTGCCATATATGTTTAGGGGATTTGTTCCTCTTGGAAGTTTTCTACACGAATAAAACTCTAATTTGACTAATATTTATAAATATACCTGTTAAATGCACTATTTCTGGTTTACGCCAATTCCAAATTACCTACAAAATCTTTGGATTCCCAATCAATGACCCAAATTTTTACCATTGCGGTTGATCACCTATACTATATATATTATCATTGACAAGACAGATCTATCTGCTAAAAAATGCGGTGATTTTCGAAATACTATATAAGTATATATAATGTATTAATATTGTTAGTTGTTGTTATAACCACTACCAGTAGTGTATATATATCCAAGTTTGCGGCTTCGAGTGACCTGTGCTAACTTCGTAACACTCGAGAAACCGCGAAATTTTCGCACATTTTTCGTTTTTTTTACTATATCTTCTAAACTATGGGTTTGTTCATAAAGCATTTCATTACGTGTTTTAAAGTAGATTAAATTTGCTACAATTTGAGACCTGCTCTGTAGGTACAATATTTACCAGGACAAAGCCCTCCAAAAATTGGTATTTTTTTCCCATAAAGTGAAATTTTCAAATTTTGCCCGATTTCGGGGAAGAAAGTTGAGCAAATCTTTAAATTATTTCCTTTTTTGGAAAAAATGTCTATTTTTCGAGAGCTGTATCTTGGTAACTGTTATACCTACGGAGCTGTTTAAATTGTAGCAATTTAATCTACTTTAAAATTAACGTGAAATTACATATTTTATGTTAAAATTAAATGTTTAAAATTACATGTTAATGTTAAAATTACATGTTTTATGGACAAGCGCATAGTTTAGAAGATATAGTGAAAACACCGAAAAAAGTGCGAAAATTTCGCGGATTTTTGAGTGCTACTAAGTCAGCACAGGTCTTTCGAAGCTGCAAACTTGGATATACACTACTGGTAGTACTAACAATTTATTAAAAAATCAGAACTAGCCGTTAGTTTGCAATTTTAGCGATTTCTACTGTATTATTTGACTGGCCTATAATGCGAAAATGATATTTTTTTGCTACGTGTTAGATAAGGATTATCTAACACTGTATCTAGCATTGCTTCATATTATGATAATATTTTAAACTATTGCATTTATTATTAAATGTAGGTAATGTTAATTAATAACATTCGTAGTATAAAATGAAAAACAGTGTGCATTTAAAATGTCAGTTCAGATAAATTTAGCGATTGGCTTCCACTTGTTTATGTCATATATAAATCACGAAAACGAGAAAATGTGCACGTCATAAATCTAGTGACCAGGGGATCTAGTTCGGTCTGGCGGAGTAGATGATGGTCATTTGGAGCTTTGCAAGCTCACATTCAAGCTGTTGCAAAATCCGCGTTATCTTTCTGTTGCAACTTCGTAGCGAATATATGATTTTGTAGAAACTCGCCTGCTTAGAATAGAAAAGAAATAGAATTGAATAAAATTGGTGTTATTAATTTTTCAAATTTGAATAATCGTACTTCTAGTATACGTATATAAAAATGTTTCCAATATTTCAATTTTAAACAATTTTTTGTCAAACTGTGTTTTATTAATAGTGATATTACTATATTTATAGTAAAGCGCCACTTTAATAAACGACTATATATATATATATATATATATATGTATATATATATATATATATATATATATATATATATATATATATATATATATATATATATATATATATATATATATATATATATATATATATATATATATATATATATATATATTTCTTCTTCCTGAAAACTATTATCATTCGCCATCTGCATTCCTGAATGAACTTGAGAAATATATTATTTTTGAACTTATTGGCGGTGCTTTCCTCGATATACACATCAGCCACGCAAGTTGAACGCCATCCTTCATGACTTTTAAGTGTTTGATTGTCAAATCCACTGTCAACGAGCATGGTGAAAGACGTCCTTGCAATTACCAGTATAACTGGATGGATCTGGAAGTTTAAAATATTTTGCAACTTTTGGAAATTTTTTGCAAAACTGTTGATGCCATCTGGTTACAGTTGCAACTTGCACTTCATTAATGATAGTTTATCGTCGGGAGTCACTTTTAAAAACTTGTTTTGCGTAGTCAAAACTTTGAATTTATTTGCTTCGTATCATTTTGACAATTTACAAAGGCAAGTATCTTTGCGTATTGTGATGTATCCACATTTTCGTTTATTTGTATAGTACTTTTCAACTCGAAATTGACGATGTTTTATATGTAGGAAAACATGATTTGGCTTTTAGTGGCCATGATGAAAATATGAATTCCTTAAATCGAAGAAGTTTTAATTTTTTTTTTCAGTTCAAGTGATAGATACGACAGACATTGTGCAAAAATTACAAAGATCTATTATTTTTAGATATGTTAATTCGAGTTTCGATATTTCGAGAATTCGATATGTGGCATCTTGTAGCAGCGTTTGGATGTATTAAGAGTTTTCAAAATACAACCAATTCTATTAAACAACCTTTTACTAAATTTTGACGCGCATGTATTTAACTATTTGCTTAACGACTACTTCTGTTACGCCAATGAGGTAAAATGTTGTTATTTTCTGCTATTTACTGAATAAATAAACGTTTAAAATTGCGCCTGCATTTTCTTTAAGACGCCTGCTTTGTTTTACTAAGTTGCTAAATCTTATACCACTTTTAGTAAATTATATTAACCAAAATGTGACATAACTTGTGACAAAAAAAATCAAAAGAAAAACGTATGACAAATACATCGGAAGTAATGAAGTTTTGGCAGAAACAGAGAATACATGGAATAAATCATATTAATGACAAAATCCGTTGTCGTTACGATCTGTGGTAGGACTAAATCTCGGGTACTGTTCCTCTAATTCTACATTACACATTCGTATAATGCTTTGGTAATCATCGAATACAGTAAATCGAAAGATAAACACCGAATCCCCTACCATTTGCAATTTATTGGTTTACGATATGAATAATAAATATATCATCAGATTATTGTTTCATCTATTAAGGTACCAAATTATTTATAAACATTAGCTTCCTAATATTCATAAATGCATTTATGCATTTATTGTATATTTTTATTGTCGACATCGAAGTTGTTTTAATTGGGCTATATTTTTATCTGTAAATTTTTTGCAACAGTAAAACCACTTATTTAGAGATTTTTTTTATCGGATAAATTTTTCTTTGTGGGGAAAAAATAACTACTTTACTAATCAGTGATTTTATAAGAAAAACTGACTTGATTTTTTTTTAATCTCAGTTTCGAGCAAAGTTATTGATTGTTTTATATAAAAAAAAATTATCCGTAAAAGAAAAGTTCGAGTGTTGTTTGGTAAGATAAATTAAAGACAATTAAAGAATATGTGAACAAACAACAACAATTTTTCAATATAATTTTCTCTAGTTTCCACACATATTTGTTTTGACTTGTTTCATGCGAGGCTCGTAAGAGCCGTGGTTATTAACAAGAGTTTCTTGATGTTCAGGGTCAATTTGGAGGTACAAAAATTGTAATACTAAATTGAGTAGGATGGTAGCCATATAAGAGAACCAGCCTTCCAATTTTGAGGTACAATGTTATGGTATCGTGTAGTTCTCTACGAATATTTACCTCATGCCTTTCTGATCTTTTTGCTAGTAAGTTGTATATATCTCAAGGTTGCTTGGTTGTAATTAATTTCTTTAAAAATCATCTATGTAAGTAGTTTGCTCTGCCTAATAGTTTAGGTTCATTATTAAAACATGGTGTAACATGATCAGTATCACTATCAGTAGCAGACAGTAAGCGACTCTTATTCCAGCATTTTGTATTCTTTGTAATTTTTGGGAATTATAATTTGTTACAAAATTAAAATATGCACTACTGCAGTAATCAATATATATTATGTATTAGGGTATATTAAGGTTTATTAGGGTATGCCATCATATATTAGGGTATATCAGGGTCTTGACTAAGTTTAATTTCGTTTCCGAGTGCTTACATTTGTATTGTTTTTCAGAAATGAACTAAAAATGACTTTATTTACATGCATACCGAATCATAAGCTATTGTCTACGTGCAAACCTAACACTTCAGTATAATATGTATAGGTATTTTATGAGAACATTATTCATTTCAATGTTGATATTTTTGCCCTCTAGTTTTTTCCTTTGCTTTTCATTTCCATTACACATTACTACAAACTTATTTGGGTTTATTTTAAAGGCATTATCTAAACAATATTTACGAAGTTTATTTAAATATGTGTTTACCTACTCGATTATACAGGCTTCGACAGTAGCTGTATTATATCTTAATGACGTCAGCATACAAATGGTATTGGCAATCTCTTAAGGATTTCAGCAGATCAAATGAATATTGTAAAGAGAATTGGGCACAGTATGCTACCTTGTGGAACTCCACTTTTGGTTTCTAAGAACTCGGATAAATTACTGTTTACTTATACACATTGCTGTCTATGAAGTAGATAATTTTTGAACCTTTACAAAATTATTATCTAGTCCGGTATGATGCAACTTAGCAATCAACATCTCAAAGTTCACTACATCCAAAGCTTTGCTTTGTTCAAGCAGTCCTACCATAAATGTTACGTGTCTGTTGTCGAGAACCCAAAAAAATACCGTCTATTATTTTCAATAAAGCAGACTGTGTCCCATGGCTATCTCTATATCCAGATTGAAATTTATGCGTTATTCCTTTAATTTCCAAATGATCTTTCAATCTTTTGGCAACCAATTTTTCTGCAATTTTGGACATAGTCGGTAAAATATTGGAGGGTCTGATATCAGACATGTTTTGAGGTTTTGATATATTTTGGGCAACATACAACTAATGCGGTTTTCCACATTTTAGGGTATATTCCTAATCTACAGCTAAAGTTAATAATATTAGTGAGTATGTCTACGCAAAATGACAAAACAAGTTTAAGCTTTTTGAGATTTTTACCATCAGCTCCCGTCGCATTTGAGCTGATTGTTTTTAAAACATGTTTATACTACTAATGGAACTGAAATGTTTCATTAATTCACTATCATCCATTTAATTGCTTTTATAATATTCTAACAAGTTTGCATTTATCTTATTATTTTCGGCAACATTGATATAAAAAAATCATTAAGGTTAAAATCAGTTTCATTTAAAATAATATTGCCTCTCTTAATATATAGTCCTTATGAATATGGGTTATTCCAAATAGATTTCCTGTTATTTTTTTAGTTCTTTTTTCATATATGGTGTTTTTTTAGTTTCTAATTGCCATGCTCAAATATTTTCTCAAATTTAGTATCTGATTTAGTTTTCAAATAATTCTTATGTGCTTTATTTTTTAGTTTAATAATATTCTTAATTACGTAATATACGCTTTATAGGGTATTTTAGGTTTAAGAAGGGTAAGTGGTGCATGGATGTCAAATAAATTTATAATGTTTTATGTAAGCACTATTAAATTAATGTCATTTATTCTAGCTACTCCATCCTAGTTAATTTCTGCAGCATCGCTGTTAAATTCTAGTAATTCAAAATCTCTAAAACTTCTGAATGAGAACTGTGCATAGTTGAGCATAGCTGAGCATAGTTGTGTACCAAAATTTGTTATATCTACGCTAGAAAAAACTAACATGTGATCAGTAACATTTGATAGATCTAATGAGTCACATGTGTTAACACTATCAGATCATCCCTCACACATATGACATAAATCAGGCTTTCACTACAAATTGTAATCCTTGTTGGAAAATTAACAATCTGCTTCAGGTTAAAGCTTTGTATCATTTTTGTTTAAAAAGTGATTATTTAAGTGGCCCATAATTATTATGACTGCATCTACTTCCTGGTAAATAGATTGTAGAACATCCACAATTTATGATAAAGGCTAAATGCGAGGGCCTTGTCAACAATTCCAATTCCTAACTTCTTATTTGCTATGGTCACTATTATAATCCACAGTTGTTCTACACCTTTACAAAGTCATCATTTTTAAGGTATTGTTATATTTTATATTGTTTTAGAAATATACCCCTGTTCTTCACGTAAATGAAATAAATCATGTATATATATATATATATATATATATATATATATATATATATATATATATATATATATATATATATATATATTTATGTATATATATATATATATATATATATATATATATATATATATATATATATATATATATATATATATATATATATATATATATATATATATATATATATTTTGTGAAAAGTAATCTTGGGTTTGTAGCATTTCATTACATAGAAATAAGCAACTAGACGAATAAGAAAGAAAACACACTTACCAGTACTATATCTGGACACACATACGGAAATGAATCACTATGCATATGAAAACGAACCACTTAGAAGTTGTACAAGTTCTTTCACCTTTCTTGAGGATCTTCAGAGCAGTATACGATTTATTTCATTGATCATTCATACTTGAATTTAAATTACCAATACACCAACACTTGCAGTGACATTTTATGACATTAGTTTTTGACGGAACTCATTCTTAGAATACACAAACCTAGTCTACTATTATATACTGCTCTGAAGATCCTCAAGAAAGGTGAAAGAACTTGT